>JAJEKB010008547.1:0-15863 GCA_022393335.1 Macrotrachela quadricornifera | reverse complement strand
TTTTGTTCAAAATATGAAAAAGATATTCAATTTTTTCTGCGTGAAAGAAACTTTCGAGCCATGCCGTAATGTGAGCCACCGATGGCTCACATCACCGCGAATGTATTAATATGTATCTGCCAAACTTGTCGTCGCTATCATAAGTTTGACATTAGTGTATAAAAGACATGTTATTTCTAAAAGTAATAAATTAGCTCTGAAAACTATATATCAATATTTTCTATTTTTTGAACAGATCATTTACGACTTATATATGTCGTATCGAAGTTACACCGGCCGACGAAGTTATAACTTCGTCAACATTCTTGACGAAGTTATAACTTCGACAGACAAAATTGATGAAGTTATAACGTCGTCATATAAATGTGACGAAGTTATAGCTTCGATGGCAATGCTTGACGAAGTTACAACTTCGACAACAAATTTTGTCGAAGTTATCTGAAATCAGCTAAATATCAAAAATTACCAAATAATCGATGATATTAATATCAGAATATAGATTTAGAGTAAATTCTTTATTTTATAAACATACATACATCTTTTTTATTTGCATTATTTAACCTTCTAACCATGACAGTTCTAAAGGAAAACATATCATTGTTTATGATGAATTATGTACAAATTTCTTTCAAGAAAAATGAAAAATTACATATTCTTATTTATATAACTCTAGAACACTTTAGCGGACTGAAGTTCTGCAGTTGCTAAAGTGGATTTTAGCAAATAATTGATGCTGATTCATACAAAATCTCTACACGTAATAGCTGCTGCGAACTGTAGTTTTCGAGCTTGAGCAAGATAAGATACATATTATGAAAGATAAATTTCATTAGTAGAGTAAATTCAATAAACCTCATTTATACCACGTTAATACACAAATTAAAGTTGAAATATGATAAGTATAAAATAGGACAACCAAGAAAGCCTTGGTTTTGCTGAGCAAATGTCTGAGTTTGGCTAGCATTCAAGTTGTTTTTGTATGAATGATTCTCTTTATGAGTACAAGAGTAAAGTAGTGTATAAATCAGCACGAAGTACTTTCTGAGATCCACTTTATCAGCTACAGAACTTTCTGTCCGTCAAGGTGTTTTAGAGTTATTAAAATAAAAAATGTCATTTTTGATTTTTTTGAAAAAAATTTCATACATAATTCATCATAAAAAACGATATATATGTTTATAAAATAAAGAATTTACTCTAAATCTATATTCTGATATTAATATCATCGATTATTTGGTAATTTTTGATATTTAGCTGATTTCAGATAACTTCGTCAAGAATGTTGACGAAGTTATAACTTCGTCGGTCGGTGTAACTTCGATACGACATATACGTCTTAGTTCGCTAAATACTCGAACAAGAAAGAGCCTACGCTCAAAAGAAAACAGTGCACTTTCCTATTGAGTTATCAGTAAATTAAAATTTAAGAATTGAATAAACTGTCATTTGTAGCGGTAATTTAGCGAGGACGGTTTGTTTTCGACACATTTCTTCAGTCAATCATATTCTTATATTAGTTAACCCTCGTAGTACCGGCCTTTTCTAAGCACTATACGGACAATATATGTTTTCTTAAAATAACTTTTTACTTTTGGACCAGTCTCCTAATGAAATATGTTGTTTTCATATTCGACCTGATAGAAAAAGTATTAGAATGATATTCTTAATTTAGAATAAGTAATACCAAAAATACGTTCAACAGAATGCTAATCACAAACGAACGCAGAATAATTGCAACATTGAGTTGATGTTTTCTTGTCATTAGAACGTTCGCAAATCGAATACCGTTTTTGTTTTGATTGAGTAGAATTTTCAATTAATTCTAATACATTATTCTTTGTTACGGGATAAAAATACATATCTAATTAGATTAGTGAATGAGTCATTGAATTGTACATCGAAAGTTTTACTTTTTTTCCTTTCTCATTATATCTTTGATGTATATTGAAGACATGGTCTTGTATCAAAGGATTGTAATGATATCGAAAACAAAGTTATTCCCATTTATATTCAACAACATTAAAATATTGTTAAGAGATGCTAGTTGTATCTAAAAACTGAGAAACAGGAAAATATTTCTAGCGTATTTTTAAATTTTTCAGAGTGGGGTCAAAAATGACCCCGGCCGGTACTACGAGGGTTAATATACTACAAAATAAAGTATATGGCCGAGACATAAATTACATTAAGATATTGTTATGTTATTTTAAAAAATGTTTTAATGTAAAACTGGAATATTTTTTCTTTCATAAACTTTTCAGTAATTTAAATTGTTTATGACAGATACATAAACAATTAAATTCAGAGATGACCCTGGGCCAGGTGGTCCGTTTCGAGACCTGAATAGACACTATTTACTAGTTTTGGAAATGGATCTGTATAGCGTATGTATATTCAACTATCTGTTAGAATAAATCGTCGATCTTACTTTAACAATCATATTCATTCACAAAACATATTCACTTTCATTCAGTTTCTTACTACAAAAAAAAATACATTTTATGTGCAATTATAGTATATGAGCTCGATCTGAATTTCGAACCAAGAATATCAGTATGAAAAAGCGAAAAACATTTTCTGTTACATTAATTTCTTTTATTTCATTGGTATTTTCTTATTGAAACCACGTCATATACAGCATGTTAAGACATACGTGGAAGTTATGTCATAAGAAAGAAAAAGTTATTTATAACGGTTATAGTAGCTATCAGAACCCCGATCGAGCTAGACTAGGCCAATATGCTCTTATGATGGACATCCATGAGCTATATTTTCTACAAAAATTGACATTGGCTAATTGATTGCTATTCAGGATATGCCAGTTGATGCAAACAATCGACCATCACTTAATGTTGTTATCGCTTATTGTGGACAAATTATTCTAGATACAGGTAAAAGTTGTTAATCAATCTTTTTTTTATTTTCATTCATAATTTATTTATCAATTTAGAAAGTAATAAAGAAGAACAACACAAAATTTCAAACAAAAAACATCAATTAGTAAATACAACAACTGAAAAATCAAATAAAAAAATATAATCAAGATATGATGGTGGCTGAAACGAGAATTAATCTTGATATAATACCACAAGTATTTGCTGATGATGATAATAATAATGAAACATTAAATACTGGGTACGAAAATAGTTTAATCAACATTTTTGAATGTGAACTTTTCTTTAGTGCAAGTGATTATCTTCCATCAAAAAGAATTGATTCAAGTGGTCGAATTATTAAAGGTCGTGGTTCTGTGGTATGATATTGGATTTTTTTTCTAATTTATTCTAATCCATTTTCTATATAGAAATAAACTGGCAAATATCGTTCACCATCATCATCACCAGCGACAACGAATGATAAACATCAAGAAAAGCATTCTCGATCTTATCGCCGCCGGCATTCTTCATCATTACCACCATCACAAAATGATCAATACCAAGAAAAAAAACGGAATGATAAATATAACAGGTATGATTATTAATTTTGATAAAACGTTTTTTATAATTAATATTTTTTTTTGTAGATTATCAAAAAAAAAGAATTTTATTTATCAAAGTAAATATCAAAGAACATAATTATCTCTCTTAATTTAATTATATTTGTGTTTAGGAACACAAACTCCCACTATCGGACAAATTAACATTTTACATTAAAGTGTGGATAAATTATTTGGATGTACGTTAAAACCATCATCATCATTTGCATCATTAAATGCATTAGCGCCATCATCATTAAGGAAATTATCATCGTCGTTCGGAAAATCATCATCATCATCGTTGAGAAAGTCGTCATCATCATTAATAAGATTATCAACAACAAAAAATGATCCAAAAGCCAAACCACGATCATGCCTTGTTTGGATTACAACACCTAAAATCCAAGTTTTATTAATAACACAGTTTGACGATGTAGATATAGATGGTCCAAATTTCAACTGTGGATCATTACCGATAGACTACGTACGTAAACGGCTTGTACCTATTTCTCCAAAAAAAGAATTAGATGGTAAACGACCAATAACAACACGACCCCGGTCGAACATGCACGCTCGTAAACGATCGTTTACGTAAAAAAACGAAGATATACGAAGGCCATGCACAGCTTCCTTATACGGTGTGCGTATACGGAGCGATACGATGGAAACGGATTCCATATACAGGGATCGTAAAAAAATATGGAGTGATTTAAAGATGAACATCTGTGCTCCGTGGTCGAACAAGAAAGATCCTGCGCTCAAAAGAAAACAGTACACTTTCCTATTGAGTTATCAGTAAATTAAAATTTAAGAATTAAATAAACTGTCATTTGTAGCGGTAATTTATCGAGGACGGTTTGTTTTCAACACATTTCTTGTGTCAATCATATTCTCATAATAATTATTACACTACAAAATAAAGTATATGGTCGAGGCGTACAATTACATTAAGGTATTGTTATGTTATTTTAAAAAATGTTTTAATGTAAAACTCGAATATTTTTTCTTTCACAAACTTTTCAGTAACTTGACTTGTTTATGGCAGATACAAACTACAATGAATTCAGATATAACACCGGGCCGGGTGGCACGTTTTGAGGCCTGCTGTATATCTACTGGAAGAATGTACTTTACTCTTGATACAAATTCTGACAAAATGTAATTCTCACTATATTCCCATTACATTTTTCTAGGTCTAAATAAAAAAACACTTCTTATACTCTAAACTGAGTTCCTAAAACATAATCTCAAGATTCAACGGGAAAATATTGAAGTTACATCAAGATTGATTTTGTCATATCTGTATTTATTTCATATCACATATGCAGGCCTTCTCCCTAAATAAGACATTTATTTATTCATAAATTTTCTCTCTTTCCTTACCAGCTCCTACAAAGCCAAGTAAATATCTATCTATCTATATATAATTTGTAGTAGTTCGTTCCCCTTATTATCTATAATCATTCGTAATAATATATGTACTATTCCAATGTTGGTCGCATTTCTTATATAAGGGACAAGTATAGTCCAATATAACCAATAGCTACCGGCAACTTTTTTTCCATTTTTTCTCATCATTTAATAGCATTTACAAAAGTTATTAATTGATATATAAACTAACTTGACGGCCCCTTTCTTTAATTGAAAACAATATGACATATATATCTGTATTGGTCATATTTTATATATGAGGAAAGAGTATGGTCCAGTACAACCTATAGCTGCTAATAATTTTTCTAGATTTTTTATCGTCATTTAATAGCATTTAAAAAGAGCTATCGATTGATATATAAACTAACTTGGCGATTCCTTTCTTTGACTGAAGATGGCTTGTCTCTATTCTCAACTATAATGTATTTTTATTGACCTATGACCGTAAGGTATTTATAAGGCTTGGTGCATCGAATTCCCATCGCATCGATGTAATTTTGATGTTAAAATATTTCTTTCAACTAATAGTAGTATTTGATAAGGAAAATTTGTGATTTTTACAGGAGGCCATTTTTCAATGAAAACGAATCCCTTCCTTTTTAGAAAATTGGTTTCAGATTTGAATTCCTCGTTTCCGATTACTCTTCGATCAATCCTTATAAAAAAAATGATCCTTTGTATAAAAAAATTTCAAAAAACTACCATCGGTTTGGAGTTCCTCGATCTCGATTATCCTTCGGTCAACTCTTATAAGAAAAAATCCCTTTTTTACGTTTACATAATTTTTGGACTAATCAGTGAGGTGCAAACATACAAGCAAGCAAGTAAGCAAAGAAACAATTTATGTTTGTAAGACTCTTCTCTACCAGAAAGAGAATATTTGGTAGGAATGCATGAAAAAAAAATAAACCAGTCTATAAAATATGGTTAGATACTGTCCAAAATATAACAAGCATGCTTTTGAAAAAAGATTTTTGAAAAATCTTTTGGAACTCCTTCATTTTATATGTACGTTCACGGTATACGTGTTCGATTTATTATCGAGTTTTATCGTTATAAACAAGTTTTCATTCGATTTAAATGAAAAATACATGTTTTATTTGATATTGACCTTCCAATTGTTCCTATGGCACCAGTAAAAACAATTTTTCTCAACAGAGAAAATAAAATAAAAACGATGTGTATTTTTGTGAGGGCTAGTATGATGACTCAAACGAAGTAAACTATTTGGCATCCCCACTTAATCAAAAAAACTAGATAGATTTTGCATATTGATCTACCTATATTGTAATAGAGAACAAGTGAAGCACTACTAAGAAAAGAATTTTTGAACTAACGGCGATTTAAGACCTTTTCTAGAATCAATTTTTAACGTTGAATCGAAAAGAAAACTTTCTAAAGATTTTAAGAAGAGAAACCTAGAGATATTCGCAGATTTTGGCAAAAAACCTGATCTTTAGAAAAAAATGACAGTTTTAAAGTTTTTCATATTCTTCGACTACAAAAGGGCGTCCAGAAAATCTAAAAACTAGTTCACTATGATTAGCAACTCACGTTCTATCAAGCTATGTGTAAAAAGCATAAAACGAAAAAATTCATTTGATGATTGCGTTGTCTACGTCTTATCTTTTAAATGTTGTGCAGAAACTCGTCTGGCCGAAATCTTTATGTGAGCAATGTTACAAGTTGAAATTCGAAAATATGATATCATCAAAAAATTGAAGATCTTATGGAAAGAATTTATTAGACTTTGAATATATCCGTGAAAATTTAACGTTCGCACAAATTCTTTAGTTATTGTGCTAGTCTTTAGGCACTCTATCATTGGATAAAAAATGGGCTGAAATGCTTTGAATCATTGGAGACTTAGTGAAAAATGAGAGAAAAAAGGACAGTTTTCAAGAAACTAAATGCTCTGTTTTTTTAAGAAAAAAAATATATGCCATTTTTATTTGATTTCGTGTATTATTGGTAATTGTTCGAATATGAATACCATAAAAGATCGGAAAATGATATTTAATACACATAGCTAATGCGTTATCTATATCAAAACCTTAATAGCTTTGTAAGTATAGAGTATAGAATATAAAGGTGACACCAAAAATGATTAATTGACAATATGAGAATGTTGTTCTTTTATTTGATTCGTGTAATCATTACAACAAATACAATGTAAGCAATGGGATCGTGTAAAAATAATTTATTGTCATAGTTTTTGTTAACTGGAGATTTTTCTTATGAAAAATAAATTTCTTAAAATAAATTAACAATTAAAAATTTAAAGAAGCTAAACAAATGGAAGATTTAAAAATAATCTTCTTTGCTATTTGTTTAAAATGACTGCTCCTGCCATCTAATGTATTATTAATAAATATGATCATGCGATGATAAGAAAAGGACAAAATATTCATTTGATAAGAATTAAAAATTTTTTTCTTTATTTTCTCGGTTTTTTAGTTTATATCAATCATTTTTATTTCATTAAATTCAAAAACTTATATATTAATTTTCTATTCGACTATCGTCAAGACAGATTAATTCGAGATTTCGAATGATTCATACTTTATTTAGTACTCTATACTTTTCATTTGATTGACGCATGTGAATAAATAAACAACATTTTTACGTGTCTTTTATGATTTAATCATCATTATTTCATATAATAAAGTCAATACAACCGATCAATATTCATTTTTCTTTTTATTTCAAGATATGAATTTGTCTTTGTTCTATTGTGTTCACTATTAATTTGATCTATTTAATATTTTTCATATAATCAGAACAATGAGTGGTCAAAACGATTATATTCAGGTACTGATTTTAAAACTAGTATTTCTATAAACATATATTCTTTTAGAAAGGAATTCGAAGTGCTGAACAAGCTACAGCCGAAGATAAAGCACAAAATTATGAAGCTGCTGCACATCATTATATGACTGCAGCAGAATGGCTTATGCAAGCAACGAAATGTTAGTGAACAATAATGATTTCATTTTCAATCATATTTATATTTTAGATGGAGGAATGAATGCACAATTTAAACAAACGATACGACCGAAAATAGAAAGTTATGTAAAACGAGCAGAAGAAATTAAAGAAATTTTGAAGAATGGTCCAGTTAAAAAGAAAGCTGTTGCTGATAGTGCTAATGGACGTGGAAATTCAAAAGATAATAAAAATGATGATGACGATAATGGTGATCCAGATAAAAAACGTATGATGCAAAAATTTGAAGGTATACTTCATAATCAATATATTTCTGTTACAAATATCATTGTTAATTTTTTACTCTAGGAGCTATTGTCACTGATCCAAAAGTTTCATTTGCTGATGTCGTTGGTTTAGAACAAGCGAAAGAAGCATTAAAAGAAGCTGTTATTTTGCCAGTTAAATTTCCACAACTTTTTCAAGGTATTTGTTATTCTAACATGTATGTATTATTTTATTATTTTTCATATTTTCAGGTAAACGAAAACCTTGGGCTGGTATTTTACTTTATGGAGTAAGTTTTTACTTTCTTATTAGATCTCAAGTTTTCTATTTTTCATTTTTAGCCTCCTGGTACTGGAAAGTCATATTTAGCAAAAGCTATTGCTACTGAATGTAAAAGTACCTTCATAGCAGTAAGTTCTGCAGATCTTCTTTCGAAATGGCTTGGAGAAAGTGAAAAAGGTGTGAAATGTTTATTTGAACTTGCACGTGATCGACAACCATGTATTGTATTTATTGATGAAATTGATGCTTTGTGTGGACAACGTAATGATACAGAATCTGAATCATCAAGACGTGTCAAAACTGAATTTCTTGTTCAAATGCAAGGTATATTTTATAATAATAAGAATAAATGAATTAATCTTATATTATAATAATATATATAATAGGTGTTGGAACAGATAATGCAGGTGTTCTTGTTCTTGCTGCTACAAATATTCCTTGGGCACTTGATACAGCTATTCGACGAAGGTACACTTTAATAGTAACAATATATTGAATATTTATTATTTAAAATTATTTAGATTTGAAAAACGAATTTATATCTCACTGCCTGGTGTAAATGAAAGAGCAGCGATGTTCAAAACACATTTGGGTGTAAACTCTTATCACACAATTCAAGAACATGAATGGATGCAGTTGGCACAAAAGGCCGAACAGTAAGTGTTAATTTTTATTAAAGAGAAGATTATTACATTTAATTATAGTTATTCTGGTGCTGATATTGCTGTTGTTTGTCGAGAAGCTTTACTGAGACCAGTTCGACGACTTGGTTCAGCAACTCATTTTAAACGAGTAAATTTTATTGGATTTATTTTTTATTTGATAAATTTTTATGACTATGGCGTAGGTATTGAATCCAAAGCCTGATGGACCACGTGAACTTTGGCTTGTTTGTTCACCAGGAGATCCAGGTGCTGAACCACTTACATTAGATAAAGTAAAATCTGATGAATTATGCGAACCACCAGTAACCATGGTTAGTAACTATAAAATTTATTGATTACAATTGAAACTATAATATGTAATCTTTTCTAGAAAGATATGTTAGCTGCTCTTGCTACACAGAAACCAACAGTAGGAGAATCTGATTTATTATTACAAAAGAAATTCACTGAAGAATTTGGACAAGAAGGTTCTTAGAATCAATAATGAACGTTATGATAAATATTCTATCGACGACTGCTCTGGTGTTCGCGCATATCCATTCATTTCTCTTTCAATTTCTATGTCTTTGTCTATTTCATCTTTGTTCTTTTCTCTATTGTAAAAACCAAAGCTTTTTTTGTCCTTTATGTCTTTATTCGATTCTGTTTCGTCTTCATTTTATTCGAAATTAATAAAACAAAACGTATTACTAACTCATTGAGAATATATAAATGTATAAAACAAAAGATAAAACTATTCTATTATTTTTATTAGTTATTATTGTACTTTATCTTTTTGGTTTTTCATTTCATTGTTAACTCTCAAATTGTTTATTATCATTGAATGTATGAACAAAAGAGCACGAGAGAAAAAAGAAAACATTAAAATCAATTTTATTTTATCGATTTTATTTGTCTTTCTTTCATTATTCATAGGTGGCATCGTACTCAAACATAAGATTATAAGCAAACAATGTCATAAGAAAAGCAATCACATGAAAAAAAAGTACACTGTTATGTTATTTTTTGTTTTATTAAATGAAATTAACTTTCAAATCGATTATTAGCCATTGATTTTGGTGCGAAAAAACGAAAATTACGTTTGCCTAAAAGAATTCCTTCGGTTGGATATTCACGCTTTCCAAGTAGAATTCCTTCTGTTGGATAACTACGTTTTCCAAGTAAAATTCCTTCTGTTGGATATTCACGTTTACCAAGTAAGATTCCTTCAGTTGGAAAAGCTCGTCGACCAATTAATATACCTTCAACAGGTAATTGTCGTTTTGATAATTTTTCATCATCAATAGATGAATTTATTTCATCCGATGTATCAGAATTTACTGGGACACTATTGGCAAAATGTACAGAAAGTACAACTAAATTAAATATTGGAATAGATAGAATTAATATTTATGTATATATATATATGCCAACTTTACCTAACGTAATTGATAATATGGAGAATAATTGAATTGACGATAACATATTTAGATTTGATCTGGAAAAGTAACAGTTCAAAAAAGAATCTACAACAGACAAAGTGTATTATAATTCGATTTTCAAACAAAAAATATATTATTTTAATAAATACAAAATATGTTCAAATGAATGATGAATAATTACAGTAATTATATATCAATAGCGAGTATAAAATCTTGTAATAATCCATGTATCTGAAATGAACAAAGTGTTACTTACTGTAGTTGTTTTGAAGAAATGTTCTACAGCCCTAAAAGGTTTAATTCCTTAAATAGTTCTACTTCTACTCTAATTTCTTCGACGTTATCAGAGATCTATAGAGAGAAAATAAAAAAAAAATGCACTCCTACCTTTTTCTCTTTTTTAGTAATCTGTAAATATACCATTACCAATGAATAATAAAAAAAATTATTCTAATGAGTTTTTTTTTCTTTCTCTATCTTAGTTATTACAAAGGTGGCTTTGCTTTAATGGTTGTGTGAAAAAAAGAAGTAAAAAGGATAAGTAATCAAAAAAAGTAACCTTATGTATATATATTAATTATAAAAAATATTAACATTTGGTAAGAAACTCGTATTGCGTTTGTTAAAGTTATCATGCATAAAAAAAAGGTATAAATATTTACATGAACTCTTCTAAAAATTAAAATTAATATTAAGATTTATGACTTCAATCAGAACAAAATAGAAACACTACATTTGAAGAAATGTCAATCATGAATAAGATTCATTAATTTAGAAAACTAGTTTTTGTTATATATTGTAGTAATCTATCTTAAAAAAATCATTGTCATCAAAATTATTTATCAAATAGATTGTTTAATATATTATTTTTTTATTATCGATCTTTGTATCATTTTCTATGACCGTAGATAACACAGACAATTTTCGTTAAGTTTCGAAACCCCATAAAAAAAAAGTGAGAAAACCATATATAATGAAATGAAAAATAAGTTCTAGTTCAATAATATTGCTTATTTTATTCTTAATCCTTTGGTATCTTACATAATAATTGTCTATTCTAGGTCATAGTGTTTTAAAAATCACGGTTCAATAAAATTTATTTAATTTGAATGTCCTCGAGGTTGGTTGAATTAGAAAAATGTTTTTCTTTAATTACTGTCTTTTTTATTAAATAAAATATCTTAGAGAAATTTTATAAATACGAATTCCTGTTAATATTTCTATATATTAACTTTTAAAATAAACCAATGATCAATTTTGTGTAATACTTGACTATCAAGATACTTCCAAAAACAGACGAAAAATTATTCATAGTGAGAAGTTTGAAATTGTGAAAATAGACGCAAACATAAACTGATCATTAAAAAGAAACCAATAATAAAAAATGTTGGCTTAAATTTATTCGTAGATAAACAACAGAAAAATAGACAAAAAATTGTACCAATCTATTAGAAAGACTTCGTAAAATCTCTAATTTCAAAATGCATGGAAGTGAAGAAATTTTGAAAACCTAAATTTTTATTTGTATTTTTCAATAAAAATATTGACAAGAATCATTCTAAGATGGTAAAACAAATAAAAGCATTGAATAAGAATTCTAAAATATCCAGAATCATTTACGTTTTTTTTTCTAAAACTAGTGAAAAAGATCAAGATTGGCTTTTTGTTTTAATCCGATAAAACACCAATAAATACTTTAGTTTTCTTGATTGGTTCATAAATAATTGATATATTATTTTCTAATAAAAATTACAAGCTACTTTAAAGAAAACTAATTGATTATTAAGAAAATATTATATAATTATATGTTTATAACTCAAATCGAAATAGAAATAATTTAAAAAATAAAACTTTCTTCTTAGAAAAAAACAATCATTTAAATAATTAATACAAGTTTCATACAATATGCTTTATTATTACATGGATATGAATAGATGATGAGTTAGATTCATATATATTTCAACTATTTTTTTTTATTACTAACCTATGATTAGAAAAAAGCCAGATGGCCTATGACAATCTTCAATATAATTATTTGTAATTCTGAAACACTTCTTACATGAAAAGGCTAATAGTAATTACTTTTAAAATTATCGGAGCAAATATCGAAACCGATCCGCTACAGAATGCAAAATATAAGATTATTAAATTGTGTAGTTTAAATTTCTCTTTAACATAATTATCTATGTAGTTGTGTTGTTTAGCAACACTTATAGACAATAAAATTTTTGAAAATGCATGTTTATTCTTATAATTCGTTTTTATATAAACCAATTATTCATTCAAAGAAAATGATTGTTTTATGTTTTTTTCTATAGATTAATAAAATGAGACATTATATTATTGCTATTTTATTAATTGTACAATTAACTTTTAGTTGTGATGAAAATACGTAGATGAAGTTAATCTCATATTTGAGTAAATCTACCCAAGATTCCTCTACGAAGCTGTTCCCACGAATTCTCCTCTGGAAATCAATCGAATAGTTTTTTGAACGAATTTTGGCTGGATTTACTTGAATATGAGGGTGACTTCATCTACTTGATAAGAATACATCTGTATTTAATTAATTAAAAAAATGTTTGTCAATCTTGAGAACAATAATTCAAAATTGATTATCTTCGTTTGAAATGTAGAAGTCCATGCAGATATTTTTATCAAATATATTTTGTGAATGTTATTGTTCAAAAAATCTTGCAAAAAATTCATTTATCATTTGAAACATCAATTAATGATGAAATTTAAAACACTGTATATGTATTTACTAGTGATATACAAAAATTGCATGTTAATACAAGAAAATTTTCTGATTATTAGAAATATACATTATATGAACATATACAGAGTTTATTATCAAATATAAAATATAATCTTTATTTTGCAAAATGACCTTTTCAGTACTTCATTGTAAATGAACTCTATTTAATGTTATATGATATATCATCGATCCACATTCATATTATTTGCATCTGTAAATTTTCTGAAGTTTATAAGTAATAAATGATAAAAATGTTTTATTAGCAACATATTGTTGATATAAGTATAATTGCTAATATATGAGTTACTAAATTATATATATACGCAAGAATTACATAGAGTACTTTTTAGACAGATGATTATACAACAAATATTTATTAAAAAAAAATTCAACATTCATCATACTTATTAAATTGATCTTTTTTTCATATCTTTAAGTTTGAATTAGAAGAAGTGAGGGAATTTCATCAAATTCGCATTGTATGATTTAATCTTACAATCACATTACGATATTTGAAAATTAAGATAAATACAAGAAACTGACTTAATTAACAAACAAAAACATATTGTATGAAATTTTTAGTATGTACATCAAAGCGAATTGTGTTTGAACCTTTTATATAAATAAAATGTTGATGTTACGTATCAAAGTCAAACAATTCAAAAGTAGACTACAAATACAAACAAATGTCTTAAGTACGTTTTGTATACATATGGATTTTTATTGAAAATCTGATGTTTGATTACGGCGTCTGATGATTAACCAGTTCGACAACTTTTTCTCATACTAAATTTAAATGTTCACAAATAAATTCTTTCAACAGCATCAAATTAATAATCTAATGAAGGATATATCAAAAGATTCATATGAAAAAACTAAAATATGCGGATCTCTTTAACTATTTTTGGTGATTTACTTAAGATTTTTATATTTTTATTATACCATATCCTAAGCTATTGTTTTGAAAATATCTGTAAAACTATCACATAAAGTTTATGTTGAAAAGTTTTTTTTCTTATGATGAAGTTTTATTATCAATTTAACAAGATCTGTAACAGACGTATTATAAAAAGTGATCTTCACTTGTTCCTAAAAATAATATCGAATCGCATCAGATCGAGTGATTAAAATACCGGTTGAAATGTCTTACCACTTTTATTGCCCTTGTTTCGAAAAATTTTCTTTGAAAATTGGCAGACTTCCCGATTAAAATGTAAGGTAATTCAATCTTGATGAAATAATATAAAGTTCATCATCTAATCTAGTCTTCTTATTTCTATGGAATAAATAAGACTTAATATGTAGGAAAATATTTTTCTTTTTTAACAATATTAGCATCAAATAGAATTTTCTCAATTATTGATTTTCTGAAATTGTATAACGTTCTCATATATTCATGAGGATTGTTAAAGATCTCGTTGAATTGAAAATTATGTATAATTTACAATAGATGTCAGTAGTCAATACTAGCAACAATGAATTATTAGCGCTCTTATTCTAGAGGCAATTTTTTTTAATGTTATTATCCTATGGTCTTTACACTTACGAAACATTTCTATTGCATTTCATTTCTTTTTATCTATATTGCTCAAAATACAAAAATAAATTGATTTATAATTCATTACAGATTATCATCATAAATCATGGTTTCAAATACAAAAAAAGAGAAAAGTTCAAAACAACGTAAATATTTCAAATAATTTCATTTTTGTTATATATATATATATTTTTCTAATCTCTATTTAGACAAACATCGAAGTGATCATGAACGTGTTGAAAAAGTACGAGAACGTGACCGTCGTTCATCACCATCAAATGATGATAGATCTCGATCACCAACACCAAATAAATCAAATTCAAATGATACATCAAATAATACAAATGAAGGTACTGAACGTATGTCATTATCAATTGATGAAACAAATAAATTACGTGCTTCACTTGGTCTTAAACCATTAATAACTAATGATAGTTCAACAACAGATTCAGATGCTCAAAAAAAAAGTTTAAATAGTGATGAAAATTTTGTTCATCGACCAGCAGCAAATTTATCAGAAAAAAAACGAAATGAACACGTTATGGAAAAACTTAGTGTACATAAAGAAAAACGAATGTTACAAGAAAAATTTCTGTATAAATTTTCAAAAAATATAATATTTGATTTGATTTAAGATGTTTGTTTTTTCTTTTTTTTTATAGTACAACATCAACTTTAGCATCGGAATCAGCTGAATCAGCTACATCATGGGTTGAAAAAATGCGTCATATGGACGAAGAAAAACGTAAAGCAAATGAACGTGTATGTATTATTTGAAATTTTATTTCTATTATATTTTATTTTGTTTAAGGCTAAATTACTTCAACAAATGGATGAAGAATTTGGTGTTAGTAATGTTATACGTGAAGAAACCGAAAGACAAAAACACAAAGTATTTAAATTAAATTAAATATATATTTTTTTTAAATTTATTTTTAGAGATATGCATCAAAAGATTTGACTGGTCTTCGTGTTGAACATTCAATTGAAGAATTTAAAGAAGGACAACAAGTGATTTTAACATTAAAAGATAAAAGTATATTAATTATTTTTTTTCTTTCTTTCTAAATATAGATTTACT
>JAJEKB010008522.1:0-14266 GCA_022393335.1 Macrotrachela quadricornifera | reverse complement strand
TTTTTTCTTTACCGATTAATAAGTTAATAACAAATATCGTCATAACATAACCAGTAAGAATAAAAAGTACAAAAGTAACTGGATAATAATTTATACCACCTTCAGATTCTTTATAAATTCTATCATCAAAATTCATTTCAAACATAATTAAACTTGTTTTTATTAATGATAATACTGGTGTTGAATAAACTTCCTGATTTTGTAATACAGCATAATATGCAAAACCAAAACCACATATAAGTACAAGAAGTACAGGTAAAAATCGAAGAAATTTTTTCGATATAACTTCTAACATTACAACATATATACCTATTATTGGTATACATCGAACATAAACAAGAAAATTAATCCATGATAATAATAAAGCAAAAGCACCCTATTCAAAAATCAAAATATTATTATAATTGAAATGTCAAAATTACAGAATATTTCGTACATTAAAAAAAAATAAATTAGAATGAATTTCGCTATGTATACTACCTTCGAAATGTAAATCAGTCCAATCACAGTCGTTTGAATTGATATTAAGTTACTATCTATAACAAGCTTTTTCATTTTGAATTCTACGAATAAAGAGGAGAAAAAATTTAGGATTCAGCTAACCTATCATTATATAGTTCTTTAGTGTAAATATTGAAAATCTATGATTATTTAATATAGTTCTAGGCTATCCAAGTCAAAAAACTTCATCACTTCTTCGCTTACAGAACTTACAGTGGGAACAATTATTATATATTAAAATTTCCATTCAATTCAAACGAGACGAACTGGACTGATTTCATTACGCTTCATTCCTGAAGTACAATATATACTGTAAATTTCAGCTATTCAGTTTTAAGATTCGAATTTAGTTGCAGATTAATATGGTATTTAACAATGTAAATGTAAATAAAAGTTAAGAGATATTTCTTACGATTTGATATTGAATTGGACATCGAAATGATAATGGATCAAGCCAATCATATGAATCTAATACACAAACAAATGCTAGAATAAGTGCTGCACCTTCTAAATAATATGAACTTTTTCGAAATAATCTTGGAAATAAAGTTAATATTAAAATAACATTTTTTGCAATAAATAATGATAATAATGTATAAACTCCTGCTTTTAAATTTTTAAATGTTGTATCTTTAAATGCTTCTGTTATATTATATGATGTTAAACGTTCTGCTACTGATTGACAACGGCTCTCATCAAATGTTGTTTCATTAACTAATCCAAAATAATACTGTGGATGTTTTGTACGTAATATAATTGCTGTATAAGCAATTAGATAAAGAAGATAAAGTATAAATGAAAGTATAAGTAGATATCGACCAAATTGTGTATATTTTTTTGCTCGTAATGCTTGACAAAATGGATGTTCCATTAATGATTGTTTTTCAGATTCTGATATTATAAATAATGGATGATTACGTACAAGTGTATATGAATCACCTGTATATGGTTCATATTCAGTTCGATAATTAAAACAACCACAACATTCAACAAGTGCACCATCTTTTGTTATATTACCTGTATTAACTAAATAGACGAAAAAAACATTTTCTGCTTTCTTAGTTTTTTTTTAAATATTAACATACCTTTTGAATACCAATTTTTAACACTTAATTGATCTTCAAAAAATTCATAATCATATATTTGTTTATCAACAGTCATATTTTCTGCACCACTTGTTCGAGTAAATTGTTCATCAATAACATCAGTTGCTAAATCAGGCATATAACGTATTAATTTACGTAATGGTGTATCATATGCATCTGTATTTGAATCAAATATAATTTGAGCATTTTGAAACATTGGACGCCAATCACGTGATTCAAGTAATAATAAACGAGCTACATCTTCGTTATGATTTAATATCGATAATTCTAAACCATTATATAGTTGAGCATTACGTATTAATGTATCACATTCATATGCTAATAATTCAATAACAACAGATCGATGTCCATTTGTACAAGCATAATGAAATGCTGTTTCACATTTATCTGTTAATGCATTTATATTAACGGAATGTGTTTGAAGAAGATAAGCAACAACATCAGCATGACCTAGAAATAATTTTTTATTGTAAATTATCAAAATGATTCATTTAAATTTATCATTTTTTACTAATTATGAGTGGTATTAAGGTCTGATAACGAATTGACAACAAAAAAAACTATTCATATCTCGCATAAGATACGAGAATCTCATATTATTATGAAAATACAGTATCTTGTGAAAGAAATATTTTGTTATGCTGAAATTTTCATATTTTCCATACAACTAGCTCTGCCTGTACACATCATTTCGATTCCTCATCGATTAAAATGATTCATTCATCAATTTAATTTCTATTTAATATCTAAGAAAAAAATCTTTTACCTTCAGCTGCTGCTAAATGTAAACATGTTCGTCTTTCATCATCTCCAATAGCTAATAATTTTATTTTATTTTGTTCATCAGGAATTAATTCTTTACTAGTTAAATATTGAATCATTTCTAAACGTCCATATTCACATGCTTCATGAAATATTGTTCGTCCATATGCATTTTGATGTTGAAATAAAAGTAATCGATTACCTTTATAAATTTGTAACATTAATTGACATAATTGAACATTATTTGTTTTACTTATTTCATGTAATGGTGTTGCTTGAGATGCTTGACTAGACATTAATATAATAAAATCATTTGATTGTAATTTTTCATTTAATTTTTCTAATACTTGTATACGTTGTCGTTGTGCAACGAGATGAAGAATATTTTTTTTTTCATGTGTCATTATATGAAGATATTGTGCTTTACGATCAAGTAATAATTCAACCATAGATTCATTACCATAATAAGCAGCTGTTAATAATGGTGTATAACCATGTTCATCAGTTTTATCTAATAATTCATTAAAATTTTTTGTACGTGTTTGAATATAATCAAGAATATGTTTTAATAATATTGGATTACTATAATGACAAATAATATGAAGAAGATTTGCAGCTTCTTCTGGATGATAATATGATAGAAGAAAACGTTCAAGAAATGGTTCAGAAAATGTATTTGCATTTGAACGTTTAGCAAGCATATCAATACAAATAGGTAATTCATTTTTAAATAAACTAGTATCAATTCTTGATATAATTGTGTTTATCATATGTGATGTACCATAACCAATAGCCATGGATAATGGTGTATGACCTTCAAGATTTTTTGATGTAAGTAATGATAAATCGACTTTTGGTGAATTAATAAGTAAATTAAACATTTTATCTTTATCATCAGATGAACATGAGGATAATGAAACATAATGAAAAACATTATGTTGAAGAATACTTTGTGCCTAAAAATGAATTTTTAAAAAATTTCAATCCTTATCTGTAAATTAATATTATCTATAATAATTCTGATTCTATTTTCAATGCGAACTTAAGAGAAATCAGATATGTCTTGCATTGAAGAGAGTATACTTGACTTTTGGCAAGATTAGATCAACTATTTTATCTATTAATGTACGTTTCAAGATGCATTCTCACTTATTGAAAGTGAAGATACTCGTCTCGAGCTTCAGTAATAGACGGAATAGTCGTTTTTAATATTCATATTCTTATAGAGCATGACGAACTTTATCGAACCTATAGAATTACCTCAAAAAAATATGATACTGTCATATGTAAAATACTTAGTCACGATAAATAAAATGAAAATAAATTTGTATGACTTCAATGCAATTTGAATCATTTTTTTTCAAATGACAATTTTGATCACTCCTTATAAAACTGGATATTTCAATCAACTATCTATATATGTATTTCATGAATATAATGTCAATTTATATAGAGAGATCGAAATTTTTCGAATATTCTTTATTATATGAACGTTCATATTAAAGTATAATAAAAGAAAATCTGCAGAATATATTTAAGTTTTATATTATTGTTTATTGATTTTTTAGAATTTATCATGAATGAAAATAGTTCAATTGTATATAAATACTCTATGCATTTACTCATCGTATTCCTTCAAGAATAGGAGAAGAAGATTATCGTTTTGACCAGTTACATTACCAGTTACCTAATCTTTCAAAAATAAATACGTATATTTTTACACATCGCTCTATATTCTCGATTTCTTGAATATATGACATTTTACATTGATCTGAGAATGAATCAAAAATAAAATGAAATTATCTGTTGAATAGATAAAATAATGAGAATAAAATGCAAAATTTACTCTAATATCAGCTCCTGATCGACGTGAATTATTAACATATATTGGTCGATTAAGTAATATATCAACATAAAGAGGTCGATTAAGTAAAACAGCAACATGTAATGGTGTTCGTTTTTCATTATCTCTATGATCAATTTTATTACATAACGGTAATAATAAATTAAGTATTTCGGGTATTTTCTACAATTAAAAATTCTATAAATATATTTTTTTTTGTATTTAATATAGTCTTACAGGTGATTGTTTTTGAGGTTCAATTCGAGATATACTTGTTCGTCTTATTGGTGATGCTTCATCTCTACGTTGTCTCGACTATATTAAATATGATAGAATTATTTTCATATATATATATTTAAAAAAGAACAAAAGTATTAACTTTTTTTGCAGATCCTTCTTCTCTTGGTTCATCTATTGTCCAAATAGCTTTTGATTGAGCAACAATATGAAGTACATGTTCACCATTACCGGTTAATATATTAACATCTACATAAAAAAACATTAAAAAAAATTTTTTTTTTTTTTATTTGGAATTACCTGAACAAAATGGACTTTTTTTTTCTAATAATTTTTCTACAAGAAATAAATTATTATACCAAACAGCATAATGTAATGCTGAATATTGTTTTTTTTTATCTAAATTATGTATAATTTTTTTTATTTGTGAATTTGTATAATGATCATATTCAATTCGTTTAGTAAATCGTTTCCATTTATCTTCTACTTCATTTTCTGATGCTCTTATTGCCTAATTAAATTAAAAAGAAAAAGAAAGAATTAAATTTTTTTTTTTTTTCTTCAAAATATTACTTCAAGTAAATAACGTTCAATGAAATTAACATTTTCTCCTGTTGTATAGGGATTCGATAATAATGATTCGATTTGATAATAATCATCTTTATCTTCATTAACATTTGAAATATTTATTGTTGAAGATAAACCAAGTTGTTTACGATCATAACGCCAAACAAGTTTATTTAATGGTTCAGGTGCTATAGTAATATCCACCATTATTAAACATAAACTTTTTGACTGTACATGCCACACTATTTGTCTTTCACAATAGTATAAAAATGTATTTATATACAGTTATGTCAATAATGATTACCAAGTAAACATAAAAGAATAAAAAAAAAGGAGAAAATTTCGAATTTCATTTTTCAGACGTAATCTTACGACATACTGTCAAGCATACAATTGTTGTGTATGGATTACTATAGATACTCCAAATATATTTTGAGAAGCACACTTTTTTTTTTTCATTATTATAAAAAACATCAACTGCAAATAACAAATTCAAAAAGAAATATGTATTTAAATTTACAATAAAGATTTTCATTTTAAATTATGTATTATAAGAGTCTATTTTAAGATTAACTGATCTTGTTTTTAATTATAGAATATTTTATTTACTAATTAATAAAACTTGTCATGAATGACATATACCACATTTTTTTGTATAATATAAAGTTAGTTGTTTTTTGTGGTCAATTCTTTTGAATTGTTCTTTGATTTACTAAAAACCATAGAAAATTCACTTGAAATGCTTAATTTTGCTCTAGTAAAACAATTTGTGACGTGTGTATGAAATACAAATGTATTTAGAACAAAAAAATCGTGCGCCATGAACACATCTTGAAACTTTGTGTCCGAGCTCAAATCCATTAAAATTTTCGCATTTAAATATGCATATTTACTGTAAAATCATCATCATCACTATTGGTCTTTCTATTCTTATGATGGATAGTACTTCTCAAATACTTGTATCCGATTATACTTGAAGGCATATTAATACGGGCATATAATGAAAAAGCTCTCCATCCCATATATGGAATATCAGATGTGAAAAGATTATATAGAAAAATATTTTAGAAGCAGATCATAATAAAAAATATTTATTTATCTTATAATGATTTATTTTTATTCAAGTTGATTATTAGAGGTTTTAGTGGAGAAATTTCTCTATTTTAAAGTTAAGAATATAATTTTCAAAGAAAGTCTAAATTATAATTCTTACAATATGGTTTTAATTTTCATATTTTTCTATTCAAGAAAAAGTAAGAAGATATACCTAATATTATATAAATAAGATTTGAATTATGTTCTATGAGATAAATATTTTCGTATCTTGAATTCTATCTGTCTACTTTGTGTTTTTTAATTATTGCAATATATCTGTGTAATTTCTTTGGATCATATTGATTGAAAATACAATTTTCTATTGAAAATAATTTTGATTTACAAAAAGATAACATATAGATTTTATTTAGATCATTCTTTCAGTAATGATCTGTCGAAATTTTCATGTTTACAATAAAAATAAATAATTAAATAAAATAACAATATCATGTTTAACATAAATTTAAAAAAAATAATAATAAAAAAATATATAATTTTAAATTATAAAATATTTAAACAAAAAAAAAAAGATTCTTTTTTTTACTTTTAATATAAATGTGAAATATAAATCTAAAATAAAAGATAAATAGAATTTATTAATTTTCTTTTTTTTATATAAAAATAAATTATTCAAACTTTTGTACGTTGATCAAGTTCTTCTAAAGCTTGAATTGCACTTTGAACACTTTCTTCTGTATAACCTTTAATTGTTGCTGTAAGAATATTATTTGATGATTGAAATAAGTCTAAATTAAATACTGGACATTTATTTTTTCTTGATATTGAATATGGTACATTATTAAAATGAATTCGAGTATTTGTTTCTTCCACAATCAATTTATGATGCTGACCATCACGACCAAGTAAATGACCAATTTGATTTGGAGGAGTAGATAATTCAATATGACGACAAATTAAATTTGAATGACGTTGACGAGAATTTGATTTAAATTGTTTATTAATATTTTCTTGATTAGATATATCACAAATTAATTGAAAGAGTTTATAGATTAATATTTGATTTTGACATATATTCTTTATTTTCAATTCAATTATTTCATCAATTTCTGTTGACCATTCATTTGATTTTATTAAATTAGATTTAATTTCTTCATATTCTTGTTCTTTTTTGAGAAATTCTTCATCTGTTATTACGATTTGTTCATCTGATAAATTACATGTACATAAAGATTTTTTCCCAGTCATATTTAAATCACATTTTATTTTTATTATATGTATACGAAGTAGATTAAGAATACGTTGAATATTACTAGAATATTTTCGATTATGAAATAAACATATTGATGAAGAACTCATTATCGTATTTGTAGCATACGAAATGTTTAAAACACTTCACTTCAAACGAATGTGAACGAAAAATATAATTCTATTAGTGACATCTATCTTTAAAAAAAATATTTAAATTAAAATAAAATCTTATTGTTAATTTTTATAACTTTGTTTTAAATTGAAAAATATTCTAAAGATTCTTATATTTTAATTTTTTTTTTCATAATTTATTAAAGTTGCTAAGTAACATTGAGTTGAATAGTTTATCTATGGAATTGGAAATAATTCATTATATATATGATCTTAACGATTAATAATTATGGTTGAAGAAGCACTTTCGAATTTTGGTTTATTTATTGATGATGAAAATAAAATTCGTTTAATTGATCCAGAACGAGTAACTGATTCAGCTGAATTACGTGATGAATGCAAAGATTTTACTGATAGTAAATATTAAATATTTATTTATTAATTTTTCTTTTGTTTAATATATATTTCTAATTTATTTATTAAGATGTATTGGAATTTAAAAAAATTGTTGATACATTAATTGAAAAAACTGAACAATATTCAAAACAAGTTGAAGCAGCAAGACTTAAAGTAAGGTTTATATTCTAGATAGAATTTTATTGAGGTTGATAACTCGTAAAAATATTTTTAGGATAGAATGTTTCGTAAAATGGAATATGCGTAGATGTATCCAAAAGTAATGTTGTGATTATCTTATTTTCTTAAGAAAGGGTTAAAACAAAATTCTTTTTTTTTATAGAATAATAGAGAAAATGAAGCAAAAATTTTTCAATGCTATTTGATCACTGTTCAACTGATATGATCATAATAAAATCTAGATATTTATTTCTATTGAAATTTAACTTTTGAGTAGGGCAGATTATATGAGCACGCTTTGCATTTCAGTTTTCATTCATGTAATACGTTGTATTAAAAAATAAAATATATTATGAGATGCAGCGTGAAAAGCTCTACAATTTATATACGAAAGAAAGTAAAAAAAAAATTTTTCTTGGATAGAAAAAATGATCTTTTCAGGATAATGAAAATTGATCGTGTCGAACTTTGCTTTTTTGAAAATAAGAAATATACAATTAAAATAAGCTTTACTTTGTAGATTGTCGAGTTACTCACGCTGTATCTTATGATAAATTTTGTTTTCTAATTAAGTGATTGAAAATTGAAATACAAAGGATAGCCGTTTAATCTGTCCTATCTGAAAGTTAAGTTTTAACAATAATAGTTCTTGTCAAAATTTTATTATGATGATACCAGTCGAATAGTGATCAAATAGCATAGAAAAATTTTCGCTTCATTTTCTGGATCATTCTATAAAGAAAGAATTTTGTTTTGACCCTTTTATAAGAAAATAAGATAATCATGACATTACTTTTGGATACACCTTAGTATTTTATTGTGTTTGTTTTTCATACCTATGGATTTCTTGAATTGCTTTTGCAAGAAGGTGAGATGATATGAATACATATTGAAATCTGTGGATATCAAGAATACGCAAAAAAAGTTTGAGTTAAGAATCTATTACAATTTGTGACGATAATGAAAGAATTTACTAATGTGTCGTTCACGTTCTGTGATACGGACTTAGCTAAGACAACTGCAATGGAAAAAGACGAGACTTTGCGTTTTGGTGTAGAGTGGTGTTCGACGGCAGTTTCGAAGAGATGATATTTTCCCACAACGTAGTCTGGCTGTAGGTCTAGACAGAAGATCAGCCTGGTAAATTCTTCCACTCAGTTGCCTGAGTTTCTCGTATATACTAGCTAACCACATATTAGTCATGAGAATCTATGTATATCACAACGTAATCGATATGTTCTTGAATAGAGGATCTGATACGAGCAACCTTTAATGATTGGTCCGACTACTAATGAAAAAGTTCACTGCAAATCATACTTTTGATGTGATTTTTGGTAGAGACAAGACAGAAAGCTGTGAATTTCCCTGTCGGAAAGAGGAGATAAAGACGCATTGAATCGTATATTATAGATTTTTTCACTTGTTTTTTTCTAAAGTTTTCAATCGAGCTTTTTGCAATAAAATGTTCTTGATAAATGACTACAACGAATTTTGAATTATTTGATATGCATTGAAAGGGTCGATTATATATCTATAAAACTCTGTAGTGTACAGATTCTTACCTTCAATCATTCGGGAGTTACAAGTACTGTGCTCGAAACGTTAAGTCGATTTTTGTAGCAATTTCTAAGAAAAAACTCATTTTCTTGGTGCTGTTTTAGATAATTAATTTGAGAAGGCTCAGAAAAAGCCGGTGAAAAATCTGTAACATACGATTCGATGCATCTTTATTTTCTCTTTCTAACGATGAAAACCAAAGGTCTCTATCTTGTTTTCATCAAAAAATTACAACAAGAATATTATTTGCAGTCATTTTTTCATTAGTAGCAAAGTTATTCTATGTTTACTAGCATTCACAGTACCTTATGAATGTATGCTGAACAACTGAATCTATACATTTCAACACGTCTTTTTCAAATTGTATTTTATGAGCGGATATATTCGCTGAAAAACAGTTTTATCAATTGAACATTAGAAGAGCCAGCTATAAAACGGGATATTTCTGGACTGATAAAATAAAAAATGACATATTTACCTGAACATTCTTCAGGATTAACTACAAATTATTTTTATATACTTTAAAATTTTAGTCAATTGGAGCAAAAAATATGTTAAAATCTGCAGCTAAATATCGTGAATTTGAAAAACAACAATTACAATCATTAATCAAAGAAAAAATGGTTGAACTTGATCGGTATTCAAAAAAAAAAATTCTTTATTTTTTATTATTAATTAAAATCTAAATCTAAATATATAATAGACTTCGAACAGAATATGAATCATTACAAAAAACAGAACGTGAACAAAGTGAAAAAATGGAACAACTTTCATTAAAAGCGTATGTTTATATAATTTTTTACTTTTCTATTTATCTAATAAATATCGTATTTTTATTTTATTCTAGTGCATAAATAATTTTTGTTTTTATTTTCAATAAAAAATAACAATAAATAAAATTCATTGTATTTTTCATTTTATTATTAATTCAATTTTAGATGTTTACTTTGATTAGTTTTTTTATTGTATTATTAATAACAATAATTCAATCTGCAAATGTCTCAGTAACTTTTCCAACATTTTCAGTTAATACTGGTAAATAAAAAAATATTTACATTCATTTTTTTTTATTATATTCGTTTGTTATTTACAGATATTGGAATATGTACATGCGATTTAACTGCAAGCAAATGTGATCCATTATGTTGTTGTGATGATAATTGTTCGCCACAAGATAAAAATGTATTTGGATGTTCCGAAAAAGAAAATCAATACACAAAGTAAGTTGAATATAAACGAGAAAATTTCAGAGATAATCTTGGTTTTATTTTCAGACTAAATTAAATTATTTTTAATATTTACATATATAATTTAGGAGTCGAAAAGAGAATATTGTTAGTTTGTAAGCATAAGCTATCAATATAAAACAAAAAAAAAAAGTGAAGCTATTTATTTTTTTGATTATATTATGATTATTTGATTAATGAAAAATATATAGAAAATATTTTTTGATTATTGTGATTAATAAAAATGAAATATTTAAATTAATATAGTTCAACTCCACCTGTATCAAGTATTCAACCAACATGTTTTCAAAATCTATCAATAATGACATCAGATACACCGTATGTTATACTTAAAATGGGAGAACTTGTTTGTGTCGATTATCAACGATGTTTGTTATAATTATTTTAGATTAATTCTTTAGATTTATGTTTGTTTTTTTATTAATTAAATTTAGATACTGGAAGTCAATATTATCAACAACCAACAACTAAAACATTAGATCCAGCTGTTTTTGTACGAACTATTAATACAGAAAATAGTGTTTTACCACGACCGGAATTACCCACTAATCTTACGAATTATCAAGTAAAACAATAATTTACATATTTAAAATCGAAGTTGTTATGACATCCCCTCTCCTCTCTTACAGACCTTAGCAATCAGTATTATAATTCATGTAGGCTCTCTAACAATGAGAAAAAAAGGCTTACATAAAACAGCATTTATATCATTCCGAGTCCTTCTAGACTCTTCCAGAGCGTTCTACGAATCTAAGGTTTCTATGGAAAATTCTAACTGAGTATGAATATTACAGATTTTGATATTTAATGTAGAGAAATAATCTTCTAGTTTCCAAGGATAATTAATATCAAGATACAAGAGTACTTTGAGAGTTATTATAGAAGACAAACGAATGTATATAATCAGCTTATTTAATAGAAAAATAAAAAAAAAGATAACTAAAAAATAGAGCATAAATCAAAAACAGAAAGGAATCAGGTCGAGCAGTTAATTGACAATTTATTATCATCGAAGAGCAGTTATCGTCTGTAAGAGTTTCGTCATTTTATTTTTTTTTGTATTGCTATAATAACGTTAAAGAAGACATGAGTTCCGTGTTTTAGCTCTAAAAGGCTACACTAACAAGTTTTTTTAGTAAGAATGTATTCGTTTTTCTAGGTCGGCACTCCGATATTAATGTATGATACAAGACGAAGTGCGCCGACATATTATTCTCTGCCAATAAGCTCATTCAATAATGTATTCTGTTCTGGATCACAATCAATCAGTATGTATTACTTAATAATTTAATATATAATCTTCGATAAAAAAAAGTAATTGACGAAGTTTTCAGTTATTGTTCTCTGCTTGCGAATATTTTGAAAAAAAGTCTATTTATTTTTTTTGTCTCAAAAAGATCAATATATTCATATTAAAGCATAAACTTTTCTAACATTAAAAAAGTTAACATAGATAAAAATTGTACTATCCAAGATGCTCTTAAGTGGAGAACTATCTTTTTACTTTTTTGTCATTTAGCTTATATGAATGATTTTACATCAACATGTAGTCAATATGTTGATAATACTACATGCAATGGAGCTTTGAATCCTTCGACATATATGAATCCTCTCTGTCTTATTCGAGTAAATAAAAATTCTCTTTCATATTGATTCTCTTTATTATGATTTTATTTTTATTTTAGTCACCATCAAATCCTTCTGGTATTTTTCTTTATGTTTATTATTTTTATAGGATATTTTTCTATTTTTTACAGATAGTTCATCACGCACTTGTGATAATTCAAATGTTTCTTCATCATCTTTTACCGGAAGTGTTTGTTCAAATGCTCTTAGAGCCGTAAGATAATAAAAATATATCATAAATTTACGTTAGAAATTTTTTTCAGTTAACTATTACAATTTTCTATAAAAATCCAGATGGAATACAAAATATAACTTTAACTCCTACAAATGACACTGCATCAACTAGTGGTTTATTTGAACAAACATTCACTGTTAAATTTATTAAAGTGAAAAGAAAAAATTTAGTTTTAAATAAAACTTGAATATTATTCTTTATTATAGAGTGTACCATCATCATCATCAGATGTTACACGTAATCCAGGCTATCGTCAAGGTACAAATATTATAGCTGGTATTCAAAGTGGTTCTACTATAGGGTAAGACTTTATATGATTTTCCATCTTATTTATAAGAAAATATAATTTATCTTCACTTTTTTTTTTCTATAGATCGATTAGAACTTCAGATTTTGTAATTTTAAAATCATCATTGGATGGTTCTTGTAGTGAGAGTGCAGAACGTATACCCATTCGTTTTGGTGAAAATATTCGATCAACATGTAAATATAAGTAAGATATTGTTTTAACAACATAATCATTATTTAAATTGATGAGAATAAATCAATTATTTTGTTCGAATTTCAATTTTTTTTATATAGAAATCATAGTTTCTTTTTATTTCTGTATACAGTGTGACGACTCCATCAACGTGTCCTAATTTGCTTAATTTACTTATACCTATCAATTCGATTAATTTATATGTAGCTGCCTATAGTGATTCAAATCCATCAAATCTTACACGTGATTGGTTACCTGTTATATCTTGTACATCCGAAATAGGATCCTCAAATGGTCGTGATTGTCAAACTGGTATTATAACCAACGTAAATTCGGATACTTTATGTTATGTTAGATTAAATATTCAAATAGCGTATACTAATATTGGTTCTATTCTTAATCCACAACCTGTATTAAGTGCAGTAATATTTCATTATCAAGGATTAGTAAATAGAAATTTATTTAAATCATTTTCTTTTTTTTTTTCTTTAAATGTTTATTTTTACAGCCAGCTTCAGCAATGAGTGGTACGTTACTTATATTTAAAAGTGTAACTTTTCAAGATATATCAAATGCACCCGTTATTCAAGAAGGTCGAATTCCAACACCAGATACTCGTCTACCAAGTGATTTCTTTTATCCATTTACTGTCAGTCAAGCAACAAAATCTATGACATTCTCATCATTTTATTACTTTTTTATTGGTATACTTTTTATTGTTCTGTAGATAATCTAGTATATATAGAATAATGTTTTTTCTTGCTTTTGTTTTTAATAATTAAAATGAAATAATTAATAACTTGCTCTCTGGTGTTTTTTTATAATGTATCAATTCAATGATTGTTGTAATGCAATCGGTTGACCATGTACAGCTGCCAATGTCATAGGACCTACACTTAGTTTACGTTGTGAATTGCATAACCATAGTTTTTTCCAAAGTTTAGGAAAATTACTAAGACATATAAATGGTAATAAAAAGACTACAAATGTATAGAAATAAAATAAATATGAATTTATTCCAGTTCCAAAATTTTTCATATTTGGTCCTCCAAATTCTTGTATAATAACAATTAATGATTGAGGAAAAACAATTGTTAATGATAAACATGATAT
>JAJEKB010008521.1:0-11568 GCA_022393335.1 Macrotrachela quadricornifera | reverse complement strand
TTAAAGGTGTGAGAGGTGAGCATAGCAACTACAATATTGGTGAAAGTACATCACTTTTGCAGATAAAATATCGATGGAAAACAAGTATATGAAAATACCCACGAAAAAAAAATTGTAAAACTTTCCGTTTTAACGCGTTCTTATTATGATTCACATGTTTTCGCTAGATTTTAAACGCACTTTTTAAAATGCACTCAAACGCATCTTTCTATCGGTAGAAACCGATATATATATATATAATTGAACGATTCCCTCTAAATTACCCTGAGTATCCAATTTATAGATAAATTTACAGCAACGATGGATATATTTACCCAATCTAAGTATATTTATTTCCTAAGAAGTCAGTAAAGATTATACTTGTGTTTTTTCTTTTCTAAGTCATTCTATTGTTTTAAATATGGTTTGAAAAAGAAAAAGCACAAGTATAACCTTTACTAACTTCTTAAGAAACAAATATATTCAGATAGAGTAGATATACCCATCATTGCTGTAAAGTTGTCTATAAATTGGGCACTCAAAGTGATTTAGAGAGAATCATTCAAATATGAATTGTCATTAGATTGTGACAGTCGGTAGGCCAAACCAGAGCTGTCAATAGATCATTTCCGCTTCTCTACAGGATTGAATACGCTTAATATTTGATAAACGAAGAAGTTTGGTTAAAGCAAGATAAATGAAAAGGCAATATGGGAGGAATAAAATAAACAAAGTGGAAAATATGGTTGAAATGAAATAAAGGACGGAACATCATATTAAAAATAAAATATACGAAGTGAATGTTACAGTTAGACTAAAATAAACGCAGCGAAGGATATAATCCTAGTAAAATAAACGAATGGATGGATATAGTGAAAGTAATGGATGAAAGAATGTATGTGATTAAAATAAAATAGATGCAGGGATGGATATGGTTAAAAAAGATAAACGAAGGGCTAAACATGATTAAAAAATTAAACGAAGGCATACTATGGTTAAAAAGATAGATGAAGCGATGGAAATGGTTAAAACATGAACGAATGAATACAATAGTTAAGGTATAGTAGACGAAGGAAGTATACAGCACGATCATATTGAAGAAAATTTTCGTGGGTAGGGAACACGAGGAAAAATTTTATCGAGTTAAGGATGTAGAATTTGGTGGCTATACAGACAAATAGTTGAATACTAGCGCAGCAATTTCGTTGCATAACTTTTTTTATAAGAAACTTTTCTTTTCTTCTATACGTAAATTCAGAACTGTTTGAATAGCACTGAATTATTTCTGAAAAAATACCAAATTAGTCATGTTTATGGCGCCATCTATGCAATCATTTTATTTCTTTCAAAAATAACTCAGGCTCATTCAAAAAGATCCGTCTGTATAAAAATAAAAAAATAAAATTTTGGTAATAAAAAATTTTATTCAAAATAATTACTATGTACATCAAACTATGAGGTCAAACATACTGAAAAAGTGAATCAACGTTAAAGCTGAATCAAGCAATTTGATTGATTAATTCAGAGTTAAACTATCTTAAAAAGATGATTTAAATCTTAATGAACCAATCGCACTCCTGGCGAAAGGGTACGGACAGAAACGGGCGTATACGATCAAATACGGCACGTATATGGACCGTATTTTGCCGGAATCCTGGTCGCCGTTTTACGGCCATATCTTACTGAGAATACGCCATATATACGGCCATAAACGGTTCGAATATGGTACTGTGTACGGTGTATATACGATACAGAAATCGGCGACCAGGATTCCGGCGAAATATGGCTCGAAAACAGCTGTATACGGTAAAATACGGCGCCTTACGACCGTATACGGTCCGGAAACGGCAGCTGGATTCAATCACCTGGGATTGCTTAATTCAACTTTAACATTAATTCACTTTTTCAGTGTGTTTCACCCCTATCTCTGCTGCTTCTTTAATTAAGATAACAAACAGACTAGTCCATCGTTATTCATATATCCATAGAAGAACAAAGCATCTATCTTTCTGGACAGCTTATATTAAACAGTCAGTATTGAAAAGAAAAATTAACTTCAATTTCTTCAAGAGAATATCGAATAGGCGAAAAAGATATAAATACTATCTCATTTATACTTCTTTAGGCCCAATTATTTTTACAATTTCAAACTAATGTAAAAGTAAAATTCTTGTATTGAATTATAAAAGAAAGTATCTTGTTAAAAATTTACAACGAGTCAGTAATAATAAAACTTTTCTGCCTGTTTTCTATATTGGTTTTAAAAGAATGAATCATGGGAAAGAAATACAATGTAGTGGTATATGTAATCAAGTGCGAGTTAATAATGCAGTGAGAAATAGACCAATAACTCAAAAACAAAATGGTTTATTAATAGATGAAGAAGTTCAAAATAATGAACATATTGAAAATATGTTTTAATTGAACTACAAATAACAAAAAGACATTAGTTTTTAAATATAACGATTTAATTAATAACTGAATGCGCAAATGAAAATAAAATTAGATACAAATGTTTTAGCCAAGATAAATGATAATCAATCAACATTTACATTTCTTTCTCAACGGTAATCGAATATATTTTTATCATGTTATTTTAAAAAAGATTGTCCTGGGAACTACTAATATTTACCTTAACTATGTTGGGTTTGATGCCATCTAATTTTTATTCTAGTTAAAAAAGATCTCTATTCTCTGGAAGTATGCATTTACTGAAAACATATAAATGCAAATATTCATCGAAATGCGTTTCGAAAGTATCTATTTTTTCAAGAAAGAACGCACTAAAAATAATAGCGTTTTAGTGCGTAGATACAATACTCGTTTTTGAAGGAACAAACGCATTTAAAAAGTAGCGTTATAACGCGTTCCGAAAAAAACTCGTATTTTCGACTAAGTAAGGGTAAAAATGCATTTAAACGCATAGCTAACAAACGCATGGAACGCCTAAAAATGAACGCGTTTAAACGGTATTTTGAAGTCGTATTCTAAGAGAACAAAACCGGATGCCGTAGGAAAAAGAACGCATTTCGACGCGAACATTGAAAACATCATGCGTTAAAACGCGAAAATAGCGTTTTTCTTCTGAAAGGTTGTGTTCTAACGCTAACTTTTACAAGTTTTTTTTTCATGGGTAAGAACACTTCGAATGAGATCTAGGCAAGAAGGACATTCTAAGAAAATATTAAATTGACCATAGATAATGATTGAGAATATATACTACTATCGATTATGAATCACATCGCGAATCATTTGATGAATCTACAGCCATGAACAAAAGTCCCGCAACATTGTAAAAACTATCTAAATGAGGATTCTTTGCTTTGAAACTTCTACTATAACAGGAACACGTTGAGTCTTGCTCATAGACGAAAGTTCAAGCCATATACCTTTGTCAAGGTTGAGATATAAATCTCGCATATACGATTTTTTGCAGGTATATCATCTCAGGCTAGGAAAGAAATACAAGATCGCTCGGTCTATTGTTGGAAAGTTCGACTCTTTGTCTATCTTTAATAAAGGTTTCGTAGAAAATCAACTTACTGTTATTGAATCACGAGTCATTCTCTGCCTATAGATGAAACTCACATTTGGCACTTCCGATAGTGTTGCATTCGAATCTCGACTTAGGATAAATCTTTCTCTTTGAAAATTGACTACATGGTAAGTTCATGTTTCCAGGAAACTCAAATAAAATAACTGTGGAAAAAATTCCATCGATATTTACTTTAATGCTTTTACGAACAATCACAGAAAATTAATTTTAATATAGAAAATAATATACATATATTCGGCTTGGTTAATATGGATTGGATCGGGAAATTCACTTTAGTAATGAAAATATCACATATATATTGGGCTGGGTTGGGTGAAGAAAATGATTTTAATAAGGAAAATACTATATATATGTGTTGGGTTGAGTTGAATTGGGTCTGGAACTTCATATGAATATTTAAACGATGCAGATATTAAGTATTTATATTCTTCGAGGTGAAGGTATGAAGATGCAGGTAAGTGTAATACCCACACCCTCACCCTCTTATCGTATATGCACTCCTTTCCTCTCCGTATTTCACTTCTCTGGTTATTTACAAGTGTGAATGCTAGGCCTCAATAGAGATAATCCTAGCAACGTTCGACTAGTGTATTGTTTATATTATAGTCTGTGAAATTTCAATTGTTCAGCGTGTTTAAATTGATAATTATGAACACGATATTTGCCAGTAAACGAAATGATGTTGTCCATGGTGCATATTTTTAATAAATCATTTCCATTCTGAAGATTTGCGTACTCTTTTATTATGATCGTGATCGGCTTGTACAATAATTATTTTCAGCTCGATCGCATATTGTTACACTCTGTTACCTGATAAGAATTCTGTCACAATTACATAACGACACCGATTTTCATAGTACAAACAGATAGAAAAGAATTCCCATTTTTTTGCTATTTAAAATTCTAATAGAATATTAAACTGTTAGCAGAATCTTGACAGAATTCTATCTATAACAGAGTACATGAAAGATGAATATTTCACAAATTATTTTCAATAAAGAGAACTCTCAGTATTCTGCTATTTTTTTTAAAAATTCTACATAGAATTCTGGTTTATCGAACAAAACATATATCGAACATGAACATTGCACATGTACTATAAAATTCTGTTATTATTTTCGTTTCTCAAAAGAATTCTGTGTTCTTTTGAAATTCTAAACAAATTGTGTATACACTTTTATCTTCTGTATATACGATTACGTGTATATCTAACAGCGATGAATTCTAAGCGTAATGTGATCAAAAAGAAAATCTTTCGAAATTGAGTGTTTTTCATTTATGTGAGATGAGTTGAAATTTAGTGGAGATTTTGCTTGGGTGACTAAAATCTCAGTAGAATTTTCTATTGGCAAAGAGAAAGTTCCAAGAATAAAGTTTGACTTCTATTGATTCAAATAGAATTCTGTCACATTCTCATTCATTTTTTCAATTTTTGACAGAATTTTGTTTGATAGAAAGGGCATATCATAAATTAGTATGTGCAGTGTTTAAAGCATCTTGCCGTCTAAGGTGACATATTCAGAAATGAGAAGCCAAATATACTATGTTGTAGAGCTTTCTAAGGCACATTAAATGGTAAGTAGTAAATCTTGTTTTCATGAGATTTTGAAAGAGCTAGAGTTAATTTACTGTTACACAATTACATGCTCACACCCAAGTATGATAAGTTACTGAATATTGTGATTCTCGGCATTAGTCACAAAATATTTGAAAGACATTTATTCTTACATACGATTTTGTAGTTTTTCACGGATTGTAAACTCACATACGTAACATCTCTAGACATCTTTTAGGTACAGGTAAAGATAGGAGTGTGTTAGTCGTCTATTAGTGAATTGACTCTAATTTCTTCAAAGTTTTACAAAAACAAAATTTACTGTGTATCATTCGATGCGTATTAGATATTAGAACTTAGTATTTCTGATATTTCATTTCTAATTAGGTCACTTTGAACGACAAGATACTTTAAACGCCGTAACTAGAAATTTTAATTAATCTTAATTAATATTTGCAATGAACTCATCAGATTCCATAAAAATATTTTGTTTGTCAAAATATTATCGGTCTATCTGAAAAGTTAAGCTATTTGCTAGTGTCTTAGCTTCTTAACTATACGAAAAATCAGATTTTTTCATCGATTTTAATTGAATTATAACCAAAAACTTCAGTTTTACTCGATTTTAGTTTGATTCTGTCGCAGGATAATCAGATTTATGGTTTTGATTATAGTTATAGCATTTTGAATAATTTCGTCATTTCTCTATAAGCAAAAAAAATACGAAACGATATTGAGAGATATGAAATTATTTTGTTCGAATATGTAAGCGCCGTAGTTTAATCGGTTAAAACGCGTAATAGCAGGTTTGTCGAAATTACGACTATGAATGGTCCGCTGACAAACTGTTCTCCCACATTAGGACGTGATGGAGGTTCGAATCCTCCCGGCGCTATTCCCTTTTTTTATTTTCTTTCTCCGATTTCTTCTCACATGTATTACGCAACTCATTCCTTAGAGTATGACTCATTCTTGATTTTTGTTGTTCTTTCGAAATAAATCGATAAATGAAAACGAATGATTTCATTTATGATTATTCTCATTAGTTGTATATTTTGAGGGTGAGGATGGATGGATGATTTGCAAAATCCTAAAAAATGTTAAAAAAATTCGTTCTTTTTAAATAGGAAAAAAACACTCGATTTTATCTATAAAATTAGCTTTTTTAATTATTTTCCCTATCAAGGACGCTTGGAATATATACTATTTAGATTCAGTTTTTCATGCTACATCGGATGAGTATATTTCGAAGCGTCTGTGTTAGGAAAATAATGAAAAAAGCTAATTTTATTGGCAAAATCGAGTATTTTTTTCCATCTAAAAAGAACGAATTTTTTAAACATTTTTTAGGATTTTGTAAATCATTTTTGAAATATTTTATCTCAAAAACATGGCTTAGAAGATTCTTAAATGATACAGTTATGTAGAACTTGACGAGCTCTATCGAACCATATAAGAACATGAAAAGAAAGTATTTTACTCAATAATTCGAATTCCTAGTGTCTTCATTTTCTATGTCAAAAAAAACGCATAACATTTCTGAGATTTTCGTAAGTTCGATACGAAAAGGTTTTTTATAACTCGTACTATTTAGTGCTAATGAATCCAGTTTTCGACGCGCTTTATTTTAGTATAAAATTCATTAGGTATTCGATTTGAAATCATAGTGCTACTCTCCTAGCAAAAGGTTATCCACAACCCTGTGTATAGATAAAAAAAGAATATTTGTCTGTTCTTTATACATTTTATCTCCGTAATAGCTAGCATCATCAAGTTCTCATGCCATACCCGCTGGTTCAGAAGAAGCTTGAGAGAGTATTAGCGAGAGCGATGCGCGTCGGGAAGAGTAGTTTAGGTGAAATTCCACACAGTTCATGAAATAACGTAATTTTTATCAATCTTTCAAAAATTTTAGAGAATTCGCTACGATCGCTAGAATATCTGCTTCCTACTGTGACTTTTTTGCATTAGATGTTAGTATGAAGTATGGTATTGGGTATGAGTAAACCGAAAATAACCCATACCACACACTATTTGTTGAATTATCGTATTTAAGCGTAAATATAAGTGTATGTCCGGCAGGTTATGTAGTAGTAATAGATGGAAAGCTCCTCAGCACACTGTTTCTACATCTTCTGTCGTTCTCTGACATGTTAGATTTTCAGTATAGCAGTATGCCCAGCAACACGAGTACTACCGCTAGTTGAATTACATTTCACAGGACATGTTGGTATCAATCGTCTAGTTAGTGATGCCATTGCACGCATTTCTTTTATTTTGATTTTATATTTACTTATATTTTATTTGCTCTAATGATTCAAAAGAAAAACATCCATTTTAGAAAAAGATATTTATATACATACAAATTGAATGCACTACTGATAAACTCAAGTAAATGGCATGATAAATTGATAGTAAAAAATAGAAAAAAAATCAGATATAGAAAGACTATTACAATATATATTTTGTTCTTTTTCTTAAAACTCAAAAACAACATACAATGCAATTCGATTAAATTGATAAAGATGAATCAATATTTTGAAAAATTCATATTTAATAACCTGTTCTTGGATTCATCTATTAGTCTGAGTTTTTAATTTAATTAGCCGCTTTCAATGAGAACTTCAACATTTAAAAATAAAGAGAATAGATAAGTATAAACATTTAAGTTACTATTATGGCCTATGGGTACGTATACTGTTAAATGTTGCTCCATAATTTAATTTATGATATCAAGCTAAGTTTCAAATATCGGAGGAGGATTACCTCTTCGTCCCTCCCCCCCTTCGATCGCGACAGCCCTGCCGACGGGTGATTATTTATATTCGTGCATTTGATTTATATTTTAACTCTTATTATGTGTTTAAAAATGAAAATATGGTCACAAGTAGTGCTTTATAAGATTATACAAAATTTAGTAGAATAGTTACACTTGTAACGTCTATATCTTTAGAATGACTCGGCTGTTTTAACTGAAACGTTTCATTGCTTTGTAAATTAGATATACATATTTATCTCCTGTGAAATTAGCAGTCAAATGAGTGAGACCAATTGAATAAAGTTCAAATGAAACCAGTTGTAACTGAAGTGTAATCACTTTTAAAGAAGTTTCTATTTTGTAATGCTAATATCAAGTCTCGAAGCATCCAACTCTATATTGTCGTTTAAATGATAAGACTAGGTGAACGTAATCATAATACATATTTTATTCATAGAAAATCATTAGCTATATAGAAGATGAACAATCTGCCAAAAACAGAAATAAATATACGGAGATGAAGAAAGAGCAAGGAAAATCTATTCAACGTAACATCAAAGAGAGAAAATCACACGGATCAACAAAGGAAAAGCTAAATATATAGGAACGACAAGAAAATACTAATCGAAGAGAAATAGAAAAACATACGAACATATGTATAGTGGCAAAACAATTAGATCACAAACTAAAAAGTATGATTCTCCACGGGTTAATTTCCATATCTCGCCTAAAATATTGTTGGCCTTCATTACTAATACTGTTTCCTCGAAGATTCAATGTAGTGAGCGTCTAGATTGGAAGATACAAATATATACAACATAGAAGATTAGAGAAGGAAACTTACTGTATTGTTTTGTAATGTATTGGCTAGATATTGTGCTCCTTCATTCCCAATTATGTTGTATCCAAGATCCAACGTAGTGAGTGTCTGTATTGAATGATATAGATGCGTTTAAGGTAAAGCAGTAAAAAACTAAACTTACTGTATTGCGTTGCAGCGTGTTCGCCAGATATTTTGATCCTTCAGGACGAATTGCGTTATAACTAACATTCAACGTGATAAGTGACTGTTATGAACGATATAAATATATACGAAATAGAAAAGTAAAGAACTAAACTTACGGTATTGTTTTGTAATGCATTGGCAAGAAATTGTGCTGCTTCAGTACCGATTGTATTATATCCAAGATCTAATGTGGTAAGTGCCTGCATTAAATGATACAGTTGTATATGATATAGAAAACTATAGAACTGAACATACTGTATTATACTGTAATGCATCGGCTAGATATTGCGCTCCCTCAGCACCAACTTTGTTATATCCCAGATCCAATGTGTTAAGTGCCTAGATTGAGTTACACACTTCCACATGAAATAGAACAGTAGAGAACTAAACTTACGGTATTGTGTTGTAATGCATTGGCTAGATATTGTGCACCTTTAGTACGAATTGCGTTGTATCTAACATTCAACGTGATGAGTGACTGGAACAAATGATATCGATGCATATTGGATGGAACAATAGAGAACTGAACTTACTACATTTTGTTGTAAGGCATGGGCTAGATATTGCACACCTTCATCACTGATATGGTTCGACTCCAGATTCAATGTAGTAAGTGTCTGTATCAAATAGGACAGATGCATACACGATGGAAACGTTGAGATTAGAACTTACTGTATTTTGTTGCAATGCATTTGCTAAATATTGTGCCTCTTCAGGTCCAATTGTATTATATCCAAGATCTAACGTTGTAAGTGTCTGCATTTAATGATACAAATGTATATTAGATAGATATGCAGAGAACTATTGTTAACACTAGAATTATCATAAGAGTGAGTGCACTACGCATATCTTGATAATAAGAATAGTTAGCCATCGGCAATTTTCAGTGATTGAATAAAAACAGGATCGAGGCCTGTATTTTTATATAATATATTGCTAGGTAAACTCATTGCTTTGCTAAATAGTTTTGGAAATGTTTTCAAAACATACTTAATAATACTGTATAATCTTACTGAAATTAAGACTTTGACGAACATGCGGAAAAGATACTTCAAATTTGTAATCCTAAATGCAATTCAGTTGGCTATCTTCACCTTTCCGAACACTAGTCAAACCAAAATACATCTCAATTCTATATGAAAACGAATAACCATTTAAATTAATTAGTAAGTTGTTACCGCTTGTTTATATAAATAAACGAAACGTAGAAGTTTATTATCAAATTAAATTAATCATTCACTGACATAACGAATAGGATCTTTTTTTAGTTTGATTAGTATTAGTAAGCGAGAAGATAATCATTTGATCTGTAGCTAGGAGAATAGACTTAAGATTTTTCTATTTAACACATATGTGAATGTCATCAATTCATTGGAACTACAGAATTTTATTAAACATTCTCTATAATAGTTCTTCAAACTAATTCGTACACAATGATTTCATCTTCGATAACATAATGTAAAAATATAGTCGGTCTTTGTCATGTTCATTTGATGAAAACCGAAGATTACTATCTACTAGCGTTCCCGAAATATTCGTCTTACATTCATTCCCAAAGTAATTCTAACATTCACAATCATCTTACCGTATTCTGTTGTAATGCATTTGCAAGATGTTGTACTCCTTCAGCACTGATTGTATTGTATCGAACAGTCAGCGTTGTTAGCGTCTATGCACAACAAAAGAACAAGATGAATATCATTTACGTCAACATTCTTAATCATTAATTAATTACTCATTAACCATCAGTGATAATGTAGAGGGCGTCTAAGATTTTTATTCTTTTATTTTTGGAAAGTGACACTTTCGAGTACAAAAAGCCTTCGTTTTGTTTTTGAGAATTGTCCTATACCTAGTAGTTTTGGGTATATATGATTAACTATTCATTGATGATTAATGAGTATTTATGAATGCATATGAATAATTATATAATAATTTGGTCAACATTTGTTTACTTCAAATAAGTCGGAGTTGTAACACATCTAATAGTAGCAAGACAGAACAGGGTAAAAGTTGCTGTCCTGTCAAACGGCTGTTACTCAGAGCACTATAAAATGTACTAATTTTACCATTGAAAGTCTATTAAACTCTTCGACTAAATTCCAATAGACTTCATACAGGAACTTTTATCAGAACAAACTAGATTCGTCGAAGAACCAAAAAGATTGGTGGAATCTTATTGGAATTCGACAATTGACATAACATCAACGAATTTGCAGATATACTCGCCTCGTTGTTATTCTTTCTGATTAGTATTAATTTTATTTAGAATCTTCTCTAATAACAAGCATTTGTACTCTTATTTTTGTTTTAATATTAATTCTTAGAAAATCTACATACATGATGATATCAATAATTCATTATATTTAATAAATTGTCATAGAAAAAAGCATGTGATTGTAGAAATAAATAATCTTTCAGAAATTATGAAACTGAAAATTTAAGCTAAGAGATAAATCTACCTGATATCGATGATATGTATCCATGATTTTATTCATACGTGTACAAACATTTCGCATTGAACATAACATAGTTAAATCACTAGTATTATCGAGAATACGGTAGACCAACTCTACCGGTAATGTTAGAAACGATGGAATAAACTTGTTTGACATTGACAAAGTTTGATGAACTGAATGCATCATTAATGTTTCCTTATTATTTAAGTGAATATATGAGTAATATATGACATAAGTTTATTATGATTGTGCAAA
>JAJEKB010008519.1:0-22389 GCA_022393335.1 Macrotrachela quadricornifera | reverse complement strand
AAGCGAAATTTTTTTTTTACTTCAAATTTGCCTTGCGTGCATCTTACATGATTTTAACCCGATTTTTAATCATAGAATAATCGATTAAAATCGATTATTCTATGATTAAAAATCGATTAAAATGAGACGCTTTTAATCAGATTTTTCACCACAAACTAATCGATTAAAATCGATTATTCAGTAAAAATTGATTTTAATTGATCTTTTTGTGATTAAAAATCAGATTAGAATCTGATTAAAATTGTCTCATTTTAATCGATTTTTAATCACAAAAAAATCGATTAAAATTTGATTTTCCCCGTGTTTTCTTTCACATGGGCAGAATTACTGTTTTTAAAGCGATTGAACCAATGTTATACCATATGGGTGGAGAGTGCATCTTTGCCCATCGTGCTGGATATGTTGTTAGTTGCTTCCGTTGCTTTGCGAATCAGATGGAATTCATGAAATAAAAGCACTCGAATCTTTTTTTAAGAAAGATTCATTTTCAGTTCATTATCACCGTCAATAATCGATGACTATCATTATTCGAAAGATATTCATACTCCCTTTATATACCCTTAGTACGGAAACTTCTAAAGCGTTCTCAAATGCTCTAGAAAATTTGAGAAAAAAAATGTAAGAACTTTGTTGGCAACCCAATAGAACAGCATCTTTTGCTATTTGGACCAAATGCTAAGTGAATTTTAGTTATCAGCTTGATCACTTTTCTTTGCAAAATATGATGATGACATTTGAATTTTATTACTTAATGAAAAGATGCCGTAAAATCGACCAAATTTAAATTATACACTAATCGACGATCTTGCCCTCGATCTTTCCAGATTCTTGATTTTCTTGATTATCAGTCAGGATTCTTTTAAATCATGATGTTCAAGCAAGGTTCCTTTTGAGAGGAAAGAAAGAAAGATTCTTACCAGAAGTTCAAGATGACTAGAAACTTGTCTGATTACTCTGAACTGAAAGAATCAGGCAAGAATTACAAGATATTCAAGAATTTGTTAAGTTCAGACAAGAATCTTTTTCCTTCCCTCTCAGAAGAATCTTGACTGAACTTCAAGACGAAAGGAATCTTGCCTGATCGATCGAGAAAACAAGAATCTGGAAAGAGTCTACAGGATATATATAATCTCTTGAAGTTCAGACAAGTTTCTTTTTTTTTCCATTAACAGAATCTTATCTGATCTTCAAGATCAAAAGCAAGTGATCTCTTTATTCAACTATACATGTATATATATACATGTGTGATCGTTAGTTATTCATTTATAACTACATAAGTGACTAAGTAACTTTTCAAGATAATCGATTATATTGAAAAGACATCTATCGATTATCTTTTTCTGTTGGATATCGAAAGACAAAGATAATATACAACAATATTTTTTTCTTTTCAAATAACTGTATGAACTGTATTTATAATTAACATTATTCTTTGTTTGTAGAATTTTTTTTCTCATGGAAGCCAACCAAGAAGATTCAAGTGATTTTTTTTTCAACAATATTATGTCTGATTTGGGTAGTGTGAAACCATATCCGTAATATTTTATAGAGTCACATATTGCCTCTGTTTCAGAGCCATCACTACATACAGTAAAACAAAGACGATGGAGGGCGTGTCGAAAACACAAGCTCCATTCAACTCAATTACCAGTACCTCTCCCAACTGTAGAACAAGTTGTAACTAATTTATTTTAATTGTGCAATTTTAAAATAAAATCTTTATGTACTTAGATTGAACAAGATTTATACTTATCAGGTGTTAATAATGAAAATTTTGAAATTGATTTACATATTGATAATGAAGATTTTGAAAACGATTTACATATTGATAATGAGGATTTTGTACATAACTTACATATTGATGATGATCATTTTGATGATAATTTACATATTAATGATGATAATACTGAAGATAATTTATTTGTCGATGCTAATAGTTTGGAAGATAATTTAATTTATGATAATAATCATAATCGTAATTTTAATCCAGATTTTATTAAATCAAATGGTAGGATAACGTACTTTATTTTTTATTTTGTTATTTTTTTAAAACTATTTGTTTGACATTTTTTGTTAACACCATGTAGTTATCTATGATTCTTGAAGGATGTCTACTGGAGTTTCTGATAAATAATTTCCATATCTTCATAATAACAATGAATGTAGAAATATTTCCCTATTGCTCAAGCGCTATTTTGAAGAGTAAGTTACAGGAGTAATTTGTTTTTTTCCTTTGTTTTAGAACAATTTGTTGAACAAGAATTAGATGAGCCATTATATCATGGCGCACTAGTTGCATTTAAATGCTATCATAAACAGATATTAGAATTTGGAAATTTAGTGAAATTGAACGATTCCAATATGAACAAATTATTAAAATTGACTGGTAATGCTCTGCCAATTGGAAATAAATTAGTAAAATCACATAGAAAGTTGGCTTCGATTTTTCAAGAACGATCATCATTCAATGAAGTGTTAAGATGTACAAAATGTTTAGAAATTATTGATGATAATAATTATTGTTCTATAATTTGTGAAAAAAGACAACATCAAAGACGAGTAGATGATATTATTGAACACGTTTCTATTGATCGGCCAAATAGACAATTGATTGAAATTATTCGTCGAAACAAACATTTAATATTAGGTTATCCACAACTTGCTAATAAATTATTATCATGTGATGTTATGACAGAAGTGGTCTATGAAAAGATTAAAAAAATCTTCAAACATCATCTAGCAACACATTTCCCATTACGTTAATGCTACATATAGATAGTACACCTATTGTTCACTGGAGTAAAAAGCACACGTGGTTCGTAACTGCATCAATTCTTGAAATTCCACCACCACTTAGAGAAAATCAATTCAATCTTTTATTATTAAGTGTATGGTACGTAAATTTTTTTTCTATTTATCACTGAGTTCTGCCATTTTTCAATCATTTACCTTCGAATATACACTGATATTACTGTTCTTTTTTTAATAGGAATGGGCCAATCAAACCAGATGCAAATTCATTGCTAAAAGAAATTTGCGGCACAATTAAACAAACTTTAATTGTTGATGATATTAAATTTTCACTTGATATATTGTTGTTTAAAGCAGACTTACCTGGTCGTGCTTTAGCAACTAAACACGTTCATCACAACGGATATTATGCATGCCTAGAATGTGATCAGCGAGGTGTATGGTGCGAAGAAGCTCGCTATGTAATATATCCGTATAGTCGACATTCATTAAATCTTCGTACATCCAAGCATATTGATAGTTGTGCAAAATTAATTAGTCAACAATGTTCTGATGATAATTGTTATGATGTAAGAGGCGTTAGTCCATTAACGAAAATATTAGATATTCCAACCCAGATAGATCTTGATATTATGCATTTATGTTTTATCGGTCATTGCTCTTTGCTATTATCCAAATGGAACAAGATGATTGTTAAAGAAGCTTGGCACTCAGGTAATGAGTTTTTAAACAGAATCAAATGGCCACATAATTTTAATGTCGAATTGCGCTCACTCTCTGATTTGTCATATTGGAAGGCCCATGACTATCGATCATTTTTTCTCTACTTAATGTTCCCATTTGTCTTTTCATTTCTTCCTGAACATGTCGCTTCTCATTTTTCTTTATACTTTGTATTTCTTCGCACCTTGTATTTCTATCATGATTTCGATGAAGTTATGGAAGTTGAATCACTTATAAAATTTTATTGCGAACGTGCACTATCTATTTACGGTCCGACATTTTATTTGTATTCAACACACGCCCATTTATACCTGATAGAAAAAGTCACTAGTAATGGTGCATTGTGCTTTCACAATTGTTTTGGTAATGAAAGTTTTTTTCGTTTTGTTCGCTCTTTGCGATCTGGTAATCGATTAATTGCTCATCATATTTGTCGTTCATTTGATAAATACCGTCACACAACGAGAGAAGAAACCTTGTCGATCAATAACATTTTTATTGATGAGAAATTAATACGCGATGATTATCTTGATAGAGAGTGTATTTCGAAATATCAATCACAATTTCTTGATACAATCAAAAACGTCATTGATTCAACAGACAATTCTAATGTGTGTTTTTTTTGTCGTGCGTCTAGAGGAATTTCTGAATTTCACTCTCTATCCTATCGAAGACGTAGTATTACACAAAGTTTTGTTGTATCATTTTTTGATGACAAAAGAAAACAAATGTTTCAGACAAGTAATATTTTTTTACAAATTATTTGGTGTTTCTTACGCATTTTTAAATATGTATGATATAGCTGTTAGTTATTTTTCTTCAAATAGCTATGTGAACCAGTGGTCTTGTTCTCCAGTTGTACCTAAATTTCTCGATAAATACTATACAAAATGTAATCTTTCTGATACAAAATTTATCTCCATTCCTTTTTCTTCAGTTTTGTATAAGTGTATTGTGATACATATGTTGGATCAAACGTTATTATCTGAGATTTTTTACGACTCAGATCAAAATTGATACAATCATGTTAATCTTTTTCTTTCTTGTGAAATATATCACCATAATATGTTTTTGTAAAATTTCAGTTTGATTCTTTTATTTCATATTTTGATCATCATGTACAATTCCTCTTCACTCAATATTGATAATGCAAATGTCGAACGACACTTATCCCAAGAATATTCGGATAATACATACCAGGAAATGCAACCGGCATCTTTCGTATCGATTCCAGAATCAACAGTTGATATCAACTATCGTAAGTCACTTTTTTCTCGCCTTTACTGCTCATAAAATATGAGCCTTATAATTAATCTTTTAAATTAAGTAACAAAACTGTTATTTTTTCAGAAGGTCCATCATTAATTCGTGTACATGATTCAAGATTTGATTGTCATCAACCTACTAATCAATGTTCTAATCAATCTATTAATCAACCATTATCTTCGATATATAATTCAACTGCAAGTAATGTTAATACTTGTGTAGCACCTGCTGTGTCAACAGGTAAGTGTGAGAGGATCTTATATCTGAGATCATGTAAATTCATTCGGATAATTATCAGCTAAAAAACGTCGAACTACTACTAGTACATTGGTTGTTCCATCAACTGCACCCAAGGGGTAAACATCTGACTCCAGTCCCTTGGAGTCAGTGTGGAGTCAAGTGGAATCAAGTGGAGTCATGCGAGATAACAGATTCTGCTGCTTCTCTATTAACTAATTCCCATTACAACACAAGTGTTCATTGTTGGAAAACAATTCCCAAAAACAGAACACTTTTGTTCTGCTTTGAGAAATAATTCCCATGACAGAACAAAAATGTTCCGTTTTTGGGAAATAATTCCAAGAGTGAAACTACAGACTTCAGTCAAGCGGAGTCAAGTGGAGTCAACATGGAGTCAAGTGGAATCAAGTGGAGTCAAGTGGAGTCATGGAGTCCTGGAGTCAGATGTTCTCCCCTTGATAAGATAACACAATCAGACTTCAATATTAATATTTAAAAATATCGCTTTTTTTTAGAACAGAATCAGTTTCCGGTTACATTTAAAAAAAAAGATATACATCATCAGTATTCAGTGGTGAAACTGTACTAATTATTAGTGAATTCAACAACAACGGTACTCTGCAGAGTGTTGAGTCATTTTAACCATAATAAATAGTTGGATTAGAAACAAACGATTTTTTCTGTTTCTTAAATCAAATATTCAGAATTTTACATATTCTAATAAGACAATTGTTTTATTTTAAAAATGATGTAGTCATTTTTTATGAAGCTTTTCTTAAACTATCGCCTATCAAGGAAATATTATGTAAAATAAGAAACTATTTAATTTTTTCAGCGCATTGATTTAATATGTTGAAGAAACCTTAATTCATAAAGCTGTTATATCGTTCAAGCTTTTCATTAGATTAGTAATTTTATCTTTAATAGCGAATTTTTTAGAGATGCATGATAATTATTTTGCTATAACGTACATAAAGAATGTTCACTATGTTATGACTCGCTAAAGTCAATAATTTGCTGCTTAAACAATTCAAAATTTAGTAAATACCTTTATATTAATACATTCTGTGATAATAATTTAATGAGTTAAGTTTTTAACCTTACATTTTATATTTTCACCTAAAATATAGAATTTATGATCAGTGCAAATATAGTTATTTATAATACGAATAAAAAACTGATATGAAGATACCAAGGGGGAAACAGACTAATTTCTTGATTTCTCTGAGTTCCGATAAACAACGCCATGTTTCCTCGCTATTGTAAAAATAAAACATATCGTGTTGTTTACGTCATGTGGAAGAATATCCTGAAGAACCTTCGGATCAACCCGAACAATTCTGTCTTTTATCTTTACTGAATTTTGGTTAGTCGAAAGCTTTTATCTATCACTAACATAATTTTAGTAAGATTTTTCTCCATTGTAGTTGGAACGAAACATACTGTTGTCCTACCCAATCTAAGGATTCTCTGAGGCGCCCTTTCATATGACCCGAAGGAATCAATGATTTATCCTTACAATATCGAAAAACAATCTTCCTGGATCTGATATATCTTAATTGCGTTACTGTGATTTCTCATGATATTCAGCCAAGAAATCAGTTTGTTTTCACTTGAGTAAATATTCATCATTCTATTTATCAAATCGATTCAAAATCATTCTATTTTATAAAATATTCACTTTAGTATTGGTCATATTTTGATCAAAATTGTTTCGATGAATAAATTTCAATTGGTTAAGTTTAAAAAAGAAGCTTATCAATTCAATGAGAAATGAAGACAACTAGTGCAACATTTTCAAATAAAAATATATGCAAACATCAGTCAGGAAAAGTGAGCTTCATACGTAAACTTCACGTTTGAAGCTGATTTTTCCACCCATATTTTACCCATGAATTTTCAGTCTACATTTTACAATATTTAATAGAAATGTTGGGTAAACAGTAATACTCGAACAAAGAGTGGTCTCTCTCAAAAATTCTTTTTTTTATTTTATCACGAATCAAAATAGAATTTTTTTTTTATATAAAATCAAATAAACTTTCACACAAATCTATAAGAATACTTTTATAAAATTTTTATTAATTTCATGTAAATCATTAATATATTTTTTTTTGTTAATTTTCATATAAAAGCTTATTTCCTTCATTCGTAACAAATTCCATTTGTTTTGGTACAATAAAAAATAAAATCCAAAATGTTTTAATAAAAAATATAAAATTTCGAATCATTGAACTCCATCTTAATACTCGAACATCATTATTTGCTTTTTTTTGGATATTTATTGATGGATATTGATATAATGGTTTCTTTTTATTATTATTATTATTATCATTAAACACAAAATATAATGGATAAAATATAATATTAAATACGAATGAAATTATATTTCGAATAAATGAATGATATTTTTTTGGTCGATTTTCAAATAAATATTGCATATTAGATTTATAATTTTTATTTGGATCATGAAATTCTCGTATTCGATCACAATAATCAAATATTATTTTATATTTTATACATAAAGATGGAACAAATCGTAATGGATACATTAATGAAGTTAATGTTGAATCAGCAGCTGTAAATTGATTATTAAATAAATATTGTTTTTCATGAATATCATTTTTAATTTCTTCTAAAATAAAAATAGTTTTTTCAAAAATATTTTCTTCTTTTATTTGATGAATTCCAAGTCTACCAATAACAATACAAGAACCAAATAAACCAAAAATATATGATTTCCAATCATTACAAGATTTTTTATTATAATTATGATCTATATAAACAGAAAGAATAGCTGGTTGTTCACTAATAACATGAAGATAACCTAAACGTCGAGCATATAAACCTAATTGACTATCTAATTTTAAACAATATTGAATAATATCATCTTTATTATTTATTGGAAATAATGTTTTATTGTTGTTTCCATAATTTTCCGTAAGATAAAGTAAAATAGGTGTTGAATCAGAAATAAAATAAGAATTATTATTTGGATCTTCAATAAGTGGTGTTAATTTTTGTAATTCTTTTGGAGCTTTTTTAAATCCTGGTGTTTGACGACCAGTATAATTAACTGTTTTATATGGTATAGAATAAAAATCTAATCCCCATCGAACTTTATCACAAAAATGTGAAAATGGTATTTGATATAAAGTCAATGGTTGCATTTTGAATTTCTTATTAAATAGAATAACTTATCTTTATCATAAGATCACAATTGAATGAATTAATAAACCAATTGTGTTAGACAATGATGTATGCACTATGACGAAAGGACATCTATAAATGTAATCTAGTAAATATACAAGTAACGTTCGTCGCTTCGACTCACTTAACAATCGACTGTGGACGGACAAAGAAGTATATTTTGCATGTGCCCATGTTGGAAGAATCGATCTAACAGCTGTATACCCATGTAAATATGAAACGCAAAGTCGATGCGTTGAAACGCGGTTTCACAATAAAACGCGTTCACACGCGATTAAAATCCATTCCACAATGCATTCAAACGCATTTTCAATATGAAACACGTTGAAATGCGATTAGAAAAAATATCGAAACGCGTCTGGACGCAGTTTTCCTACATAACGTGTTTAAACGCAATCAGAAAAAATATGAGCCGCGTCTCAACACGTTTCTAAAAAAAGCTGAAAGCGTTTAAACGCATCTTGTTTACTAATTTCATTTAAACGCATTTCAAATATTTTTTCAAGTACGTTAGAATGCACTCGTGCTTTCAAGCGCGTTTCTATGCGTTTAGTTCTTGTTGATCGAATGCGTTTTTACGCAAAAATTGCTGTTCTAGAATAATTAACTACGTGATCGAAACCATCCGTTTACATATATTTTATTCATTTAAACTTCATTAAACTTCTTAATAAAGAATGTCAGGATGATTTTAAAATAGACAAAAGTTCAATCACACATACAGCAAAGAATCCATATTTTTCTAAAGTTTCTATGTATAATAATAAAACAATGTGGTAATAATTTTCAGCTATCCATAACTCTTTTAGCAAATTATACTAAATATTACCATTTAAGTAATATTAAGAACTTTTCATCATATAATCCGACTAAAAGATTATATGAATAATTATTTATTCATTAAATCCTTCGATAAAATTATTTATCATGTGACCGAAAAAATGAAAAAAATCATAATATTAGTCGCATGTAGTAGACAATAAAAAAGGATATTATTTTATTAAAAAGTAATAAAGTTATTTAAAAAGATAAATGAAAAATCATATTATGTGTTAAATATCTTGACTTCGAAAAAAGTACATCTTATGAGAATGAAGTATTTAATCGATGAAATTCGCATTCAAATATATCTTATTTTAAATAAGAAAAGATTTGAAGCTAGTATAGCTCAGTGGTGTGTATGAAGGACTTCTAATCACTGGTTCATCTGTTCAAATCTGATCGTCATCGCTTAAGGTAAAATTCAATCCATCTACCAGGGTAGACTAAGATAATCAAAAAATATTGATGATGGTGACTCAGTTCGAATCTGAGATGGATTCGAATATATTTTTCAAAATTTTTGGACTTTTTATGAAACGCGTTCAGACGCTTCGAATGTTTCACTGGAGACGCGTTTTTTGCTAAAAATGCGTTTGAACGCAAGTCGAACTATAAACGCGTTCAGATGCGTTTCTAAAAAAATCGCGTCTAAACCTTTCGTTTGTTTCACTGGGGACGCGTTTAGACGCGTTCACTCTTAGCGTTCCACACGCAAATGAAACGCGTTTCAGACGCGTTTTGAGGCAAAAAATATTTACATGGGTAGGAATAAGCATTAAATATCTCTTCGCTCTTTCTTGTAAAATAATTTTGGATAAAACAAATTTTTTTATTAAAAGTTTGGTATATTATAAGTACCAACAATTACATGCATAGTTTTATACAAGAGAAAAAGAGTGTTAGAACTATTGAAAAACAACGCACTTACGTTTCTATATATAATTTTTCTATTTCAGCGAGTTGAGATTTGCTTGTTTCATTAATATAACCTTGTAATCCAAATATCTTGAAGTAATTACAAGGACAGCATAAGCAAAAACGAAATCTTTTATACCCATATAGAATCAAATAGGTTCAAGACATGTGTAATATACAATGACTAGGTACAGACTATTAACGATTAGTAAAAATATGATATACTGCATGTAATCCAGCGCAAAACAGAAGAAAAGACAAGGAGAAAAACGTTCTTCTTAGTACCAGAAAAGAATTATTCCATATTAATATTTGCCAGATTTTCAGCATATATTTAAGAACTTACTGTTCCGACCAACCAGGGAACAATGAAAAATTCAGGATATTTTAATTCTTTAGTCAATTTAAATTTACTGCCTTCAATTTCAATTTTTCAAAGGGTCAATATTATGATGGAGAAAGAACCTGCTAAAATCTGATTGGTTGATAAAAATCATCCAATCAGTTTTAAACAAACTTTTTTTCTACTATTTCACGGAAGGGACATCTTTTCTGAATATTGATGTGTTTTTGACTTTTAACTCTGACACAAACCCACAAACAAATTATTTTTTTCATATGGCTCTCTCTACAGTTGAAGGAATAAATATTTCACAAAAAAGTTCTACATGATTGAAGATTTCTATTTCAAATAAATAGAAGAATTTATAACAAATATTCTTCTATTATATGTTTAATTATAAAAACATTTATACCAAATTCTATTGTATTTCTTAATTCTATCTAGTTTTTACACTTATTGTAAGTACTAAATTTCAGATTAATATTTGCATCAAGAATTACTTTGCGATATGTATGGTTTTTATGATATTAGATAAAAAATATTTTTATACTATCCAAGGTGATACTATGCAAGTATAAAAATGATTTTATATGTAATTTATTTTGAAAAAAAATGTCCACATATGTTTCATGATGTTAGTGAATATTCACATACAACATGAAGGATATTAGAGAATGTATATTTTATAATGAAAGACTATAAATAACACCATTTACTATCCAATGATTCAACTTTAATAACAGATGGTTCTAAGGAATTGTAAAACTATTTCAATAAAAGTCACTTCATATTAGCAGACATGGATAAACATAAATTTGTCTTGTCTTCATTGTGTCCATATTGATAAAGTAAAACAGGAATGAATATGAAGTTATCAATCTCTAAAGAAGCGTGTCAGTGATACTAATAAAACTGTTAGTACAATCTCTAGTGAGATTAATACGTGAAACATTATATAGCTCGCTTGGTTAAACACAAAGAAACATTGAAATCTAATAATAATGATAACATCAGCAAATCAATGAAAAATAAAAATATGAATTTTTAAGATGTTTATATAAATTTTTACAACCTTAAACATACTTCAGTCTTCTTAATACTTTGTTATTCAATAAAGCGATTAAATATATTTTTCTATACTATATCTCCAGTAGTGTTCAAAAAAACTTGCACATCTTTTCCTACAGGTATTATCTTATATGCATATCCTCCTCGAATTGTTTTGTATTGTGGTTGATAGCCCACAAAGAGTACTATAAAACAGCATAATTTGATACTTCTTTTGTTCATCTTTAGAAGGAATATAAAGTAAAAATCTTTTTCCGTTGCACATAGTAAAATCAACTACAACGCAAGTTTCAAGATTTTTAACTTCTTCACCCTGAAAAATGATGAAGTTCATCTATTTATTTTGACTTTATTTTCTCAACATTATAGTTTATACCTGAGTGAAGGTTTCTATGAAGTGAACATCCAAGATATCAGATAAATGTTGAAGTATTTATGATGTATTAATGCTAACGAATTGTTTAATGACATGACTGATAGATTTTCAGTCATTTTTCTCATTAGAAACACCCTTGATGAGGAAACTTTTGTAAAATAGTATGGCTCTTTTCATCGCTGACACCTAACAGCAAAAAAATAGGTGGCTCTCAAGCAGATAAACTTAATAAAAGTCATCAAAATCGCATCTTAACGTATAACAGGTAATACACCTTGATTTGCATGATGATCTCATTCATAAACCTTTTTTTCTTTTACAGATGCATATTTGAGTCATTCGTTTGGACATTTTGACTAACAACGATTTATTTTAACCTGGTACTATTGTAATAGATAGTCCTCAGTGAAATATTTGTTTTACGATGAATAATAAGAGCACATCGAATGCCTTTATTCCAATAATGTAGTATTGATATATGATGATTTTTTAAACCACTAGATGACGTCATGATTAAACGTATATGTACAGAAAAGAAAAGAAATCACACTTCTGTGTGGTCAACGTGTTATATAGCTAACGCACATACATCCTTGGAAAAATGAATTTCGTAATTGCTTTCTGATAGCAAGAAAACCGTTATACAAAATATTTAATTTTGTGCAAGCTTTTTTGAACACTACTGTATCATGTCTATGGATAAAAGAAGTAGAGGAGGGTCAAATGAAGGAAAAGAGAAGAAAGAGCCAGAACCAGAAAACACAAGCAAAGATTTTGTAGACAATGGAAACAAAAAACTACTATAAAAGAAAATAAAAGTGAGTATATAAAAGATATTTCTAGGACATTGTTAGTCAAATTATATCTGCCAGCAGGAAATGTGTAACATATTAATAGATAATATATACAGTGAACCTCAATTGATTTTCCTCTTTAGTATTTTTCACTTTTGTTCATCATAGGTTGTCCTTTTTTCAAAACCAAACCCAGAGAAAGAAAGTGCAGAATCGATTGCACCTTTTGATATAAGATAGTCATAGATCAAATAGAAATCGAAAGAGAAAAACGGATTAAGAAAAAATATGGTACTTTCTTTACTACATTTTATAAAAATAGACTTTTGTATCTCTGGCTTTTTCTCTCTTTGTATGTGTCATGGCCATTGGTCATGATACATCCTTTCTCTCATATTTGTTTGGTTTCATTCACATCCCACTCACATATCTTTTACCTCCTCTTACATATTTTGTTGTTCGTCTCTTATCGTGAGTGGGAGAGGATGTGTTGGAACGCGATGTATACATGAGAGAAGGCGTTGGAAGTGGTAAAAATATATTGTTCTGTTCTTGTGTGTATTGTCGGTGGTGTGATTATATTCTGTTTGTTTGGATTTTGGTTTGGCTATGGAATAAAGTTTTCATTCTTTACAGTATGTAGATACAAATATGCCGACGCATCTTTTATATGAGCATTTGAGTGAATTTTAGCTATATTTTTTGAATAACTTTTTTCCTGGTTGACCAATTTGGACAATTTTTTATATATTACTTACCTCTAAGTGTTCCACATCCACACAAAATTTTAGCTCTCTATCTCATACTATCGATGACTTATGAAAGACACATAGTGAAAATGCGTGATTTTTCGATGACACACTTGAAGTAAAGAGAGTTTTTTTAGTATAATAAAATAAATGAAAAAAGAAATCAAATAGACTAATTTGTAGAGCGTTTGTCCCTCTATCGAAATATGATAATAATTTAATTTTTTTCGTTCTTCGTTCGCCTATCCGACGTTCATATTCTTTGACAGACATTTATACATTATTGTGTCGAGTGACGGAAACGTGACTTCCAACCTCATTTAATGACAAGCTCATGGTCTTTAAGTTATATAAAAAGAAAGATGACTCCTTTATCTCATAAATTGATGAAAAAAAGTTCTTACTTATCAACTTTATTTATGAGCAGAAATAGTAGAACTTTTGAAAAATGGTCATTATACTCATTTTGTAGAGTGACATCTTGAAAAATGTAGATTCAATAAATCTGTAACAGTTCGTTCTGTTTGGCTGAATTTTTTACAGTAGATACAGAACAAAAAGTTCTGTAAGTGGTAAAAGTTTCAACTCTTAATAATATACGGTTTAAGAAAAATTTACGATATACTGGAAAATGTAGAGTGATGTTTTACGAAAACAAGATGTGATAATGCTTTTTCGTAGATATATCTAATTGATTCGATTCGAAACTGTTCTTTTTAAGCACATTTTTTAATGACTCAAATGTTTTTCGTGTAAAATACACATTTTACATTGAATTTAGCAGAAAATGACCTACGTACCGTGTATCTCGCCTATTATACATTAAAGTATCGGGAAACTTTTTATATGCAATGAAGACATAGAGTATAACAAAATACACTACTCGAAAGATGCTTAGGTCTACTTTCATTTTTTAATACCAATCGTACCAAAAAGTTGCAATTCACTCATATATGCTCGTTTGTTGTTTCCTGCTCGGTAACCTTGTTTTCCTCCTCTTTGTCCTATCTGTCACAACCTTCACGTGATATTTTCCCAAAAAATCAAGCATACGTTCATTCAAGCATGAAGTAGAAATATAAGAAACGATTTTTTCCTCCTTTTTTTTCGAAATCCTTTGCAAAAAAAACGAGCAATGGGTGCATATGTAATCCAAGATGTTCTGAAGTGCTAAATATTGGAAAAAATTCCTCAAAATTCTCGGATGAAAAAAACGAAATGTTCAGTTGTTGAGAAATGATCCATCGCTCGGGACATCCCTATATGTGATTCAGAGAGAAGAAAAAAACAATTATTATTTAATTCAAACCTTCAAATGAAGTAAACAGTTACCCGTTTGCCCCTGCTAGAATATGAAAATAAAGTCTTCGAAAATCATTGGACATTTCAATATGACAGGACCACACCACATATTCATTATTTGACAAAACTATAGTGTCGAGACAATTTTTCTGTATTTATCGACAAAGATCATTAAATATCTAATAGTTCTGATCTTAATCCATTGGATCACAGTATTTAAGATAAATTTGTGAAAATCATCGACTAGAATACAGTAATATCTAAACCAACCATGATTCAAGAATTAAAACCTGCATTATAAAAAATTCAACTTTTTGAAAGTTGTGATTCTTGGGCTAATCGATTGTATCACATGTGATAAAACAATGAAAACTATTCAAAATTATAAAAACATATACTTTTCATAGAGAGCTTAACAAAGAATATTTCTATAATTTAGTTTTCTAAGCTGAATAATGAGTGATAAATTATGCAAAATATTGAGAGGCACATTTATCAAGAATACTTTTAATGTCCATATTTGATTTCCATGATGTGTAAGTATGTTTTTCTTAAGTAATAAAATATTTAACCAGAAAAAAAGAAATGTCTATTGTTCTTTATACTTTTGAATAAAAACTATACAACTAAAATGTGAAATATACAGAATCTACCAAAGAGCATCATCAGACACATATAAGTGAAAGAAAGTTGGAAAGTATATATATATAGTGATAATATGTACGTGTTTTTTCTTATATATTCCAATGTAGATGACTCACCATTCTTCCCCTTGCATTGGAGTGTTTGAGAAAAAACACCTACATACTATCACTATATATATGCTTTCTCTTTCACTTATATGAGTCTGATGATGTTCTAAGGTAGAACGAAACATCACACTTATCATTTTAAATAATAAAAATGATTGATAGTCTTATTACGTCTATCTTTTCATTAAAGAGACCTGGTTCTATTTGTTCTAAAAGAAAATATGCTCTATGCATCGCATTTTGCGACATATTTTTGTGCGCAACACATGCAGCAGAATAGATCAAATTACAGACATTATTGAAGAGACGTCACTTTATATTAATGATTTGTTTTTGTACGATCTATATAAAAGTAGATATAACTTTAATGACGTTTTGACCGTACAAATATGCTAAACCTATTTTTTTCACAAAGTTTGATACATTAGATAGACGTCCTTACGTTTAAAGTATACTTTAACGCGTTTCTACAATCAGAAATATAACATAAAAAAAATCGCTGAAGCGTTAATTTAATAGAATATTTTACAACAAAGCAGTACCTTGCTTTGTCTTTATGAGTATGTCAAGTATAATCCAAACATTCTACAATCTTGTTATTTATTTGTGAACATATACTTTGTTCGAAATCGACGTATGTAGTGATCTGAATGTCGAAAGAGAAACATATAGAATGAAAAAGCAGCCATAATCATATGAAAGAAAAGAGAGAGAAAGAACGGTAAACAAACACTACAGTCACTGTATACAAATAGTCGAATAAGTAAATCAGAAGAGTCCTTTAATAAGTTTAAGATTTTTTCTTAAGAGAGAACTCGTTTTTTTTTATATTAGCTTTGAGTTACCAAATTTTGTCAATATTTTGTTCAAATAAAAAAAATATGTAGAAGTGCCTTTTCTTAACCAGAATATTTGTATTCGAAAAGTTCCCATTTTCTGTTAAAAAGTACGATATTCAAAAAGAGCTTTTCATTCTTTTCGCTTAAGATAACGACTTATAACATCTTCTAGCTTCCGAACTACCTCGTAACACTGCTAGAAAGGAGTTATAAAGCATGTCTAAAAGTCTTAATTTTTTCTTTCAAATAAAGAAAATATTTGTGTAAAGAATTTCATTGAATGCTCGTTCGCGTATGACTGTCGATTCTGTATATCTAGTTATAAAGTAATGATTTCTTTTATTTTCAGTATTGAATCTACAGCTGTTCAGTTTTTGTTTCGAACTGACAGTATCGAACATCTGAAAAAGCATTTATTTTCACTAACAAGATGTTCTTCACATTTATCTTACTCCTTGTTACATCAGAATTTCATGGTTATTTTTGTCAAGTAAATGGTTTATTTAAAGATCTATCAAGTAATTTCACATCGGACAATTTTTCACTTGCTTTGACGAATTTCAAAAATCATTTATTATCATCGAATGTTAACAAAGATTGTAATATTTTGATTATTATGAAATTTGAACAAGAGGAAGGCTCTGTGAACGTTCAGTGTTATAATGAAACTCAAAACCACAGTTCCAACATTTTATATTATGATATGGCAATAAGATTTGAAAATCCACAATATAAAAATATTGGCAGAGCTTACCATGTATCTTTACCGAATAGTTCATGGAATGCAGCATTCATTAACATTTGGATTGACTGGCAAACTATTACTATTAGTAACACAATACAAGCCAAAACTACATTTGATAAAGACCACATCCTTAATCCCTCTATCAAATGTGAGATATGGGGTATATTATTTCACGATAAAACTGATCTCTGTGTTCGTGTCTCTATCGATAAAAACACAACTCGCGTTCCTTATACCCGTGACATTATATTGAATACATCAAAGACTTTCGAAGGTGTAAAAACAAACATAGATACAGGTAATACTTCTATGTGCTTACGACACAACCACAATGATACAACCCGCATAAACAGCCTATCGGGTGTTATAGCTGATCTGAGCGATCTTGTGAAACTGCATAAAAGTTTAGCCAACGAAGAAGTGACTACACCAGTTAGCAATGAAGAGATGATTACTCCAGTTCGCAATAAAGAAGTGATTACACCAGTTAGCAACGAAGAGATGACTACTCCAGTTCACAATAACGAAGTGATTACACCAGTTTGCAATAAAGAAGTGCCTGCACCAGTTTGCAATAAAGATCCAGGCATCAGTTCACTCCTGAAAACGCTAATATTATTGATAAGTATTCTACTTGCCCTTATATTACTAATTGGATGTATTGTATGCTTCGCATATTATGCTAAGCATAGATCTACTTATCATCCAGTCACAACATCGTAAATGTACCAACGTATCTTACTTGCTTTTTTTTGCATATCGCTTTTTGAAAATATTTTAATCAAATAAATATATATTTAAGGGCAGGGTAGGGTAGATGTAGCAATCGCATTATCGGATAAATATGAAAAAATAAACGTAATTTTGAAGTAAGCCAAGAAAAACTTTAGTTTATAAGATCAAGTGCTCAATATTTTTGCTTGTTTACAACAAAGTTTGAAATAATTGATAAATCTTGATATTTTATAATAAATTGCAAAGAAATAGTGGGTATTTTGTTTTATGTATTGTAACATCTAGTATTAAAAAGGTCGTGTTATGTTGAAAATGATCGTATAAGATCGAAAATTCCTGATTATCATAAAAAAGAATAAAATTTAATTTATACATTATAACTACAAGTATCTACTATTTCTTTACAACAAAGTTGAATTATATTATTTGCGCGACTAACAATAATCATAACAGATTTTTCGACGAGTGAATTATTTTTATGATTAGATCTTATAAAGGAACATTCATAGGTATATTCCATCGATTTCAATGAAAATCATGTGGATATGTTGATTTAAGTATACCTATATCAGATGTGAAAAAATTAGGTACTCTGAAATTATAGGTAAAACACTTCCAAAATATTAGCACATGTATTTTCAGAGATTTTTCGAAAATCTTAGCTATCAAAAAAGCATCCACTAATCGACGATCTTGCCCTCCATCTTTCCAGATTCTTGAATTTCTTGGTTTTCAGTCAAGATTCTTTTTACTATTCCTTCTATACAAGAATCTTGTCTGGAAAAACCAAGGGGGAAACATCTGACTCCAGTCCCTTGGAGTCAGTGTAGAGTCAAGTGGAGTCGGTGGAGTCAAGTGAAATCACTTGGAGCCAAATGACTCGCACGGAGTCATGCAAAATCACGCAGAATCACGCAGAATCACATGGAGTCACGTGGAGTCATGCGAGATAACAGATTCTGCTGCTTCTCTATTAATTAATTCCCATTACAATACAAGTGATCATTATTCGAAAACAATTCTCAAAAACAGAACACTTTTGTTCTGTTTTGAGAAATAATTCCCATAACAGAACACTTTTGTTCTATTTTTGGGAATTATTTCCCATGACAGAACAAAAGTGCTCTGTTTTTGGGAATTATTTCTCAAAAGAGAACAAAAGTGTTCTGTTTTTGGGAAATAATTCCAAGAGTGAAACTACAGACTTCAGTCAAGCGGAGTCAAGTGGAGTCAACGTGGAGTCATGGAGTCCTGGAGTCAGATGTTTCCTCCTTGTATCTTATACCATTGCATTGCCTGCAACCAAAAAAATTGTCCAACATAAAAGAAAATAGCAGCAGGAAGAGGTTAACTATGGAAATGATGCTACTTTCTTTTCATTTATAATAGCAGGCTTGCAATTATCAAATAAAATAATTTTTAGACTTTAAAAATCTGTCTTTTTATGACAAAAGTGTCGTCTATTGCGTAGAATTGTACAGAATTACATCCAGTTCTGCTTTAGTCTTAATAGTCAAACATCTTTGCTATATTCACTCCTTGCAAGCAACTAAAGCTAACTTTACTTGGACAACAAATATTATACTTTCAATCTAAACATAAATCAATTCCGAAAGTTTTTCTTAATGAAAATCTTCAAAATGAGTTTCTCTATTTATTTACATAATTTTTTGGGTTCAGCGGATATCTCTCTTGTATGAGAAATTCACAAAAAATACTATTTAGTTCTTATAATTTCGATCAACTGAAACAATATGAACTTTTTTAAAATAGATAATTATTTTCTTAGACAGTACATTAAAATAAAATAAGAAAAGATGTATAAAAACAAAATATTGATGACTTGTCTATTTTGATATTTTTGAGCACTTTTGTTTCAAACGTTTGTCTGAACTTTTGTTTTATCACAATAAGAGAATTATTATTATTTCTTCAATGAGATATGGGTATTTGTAGAAGACGCCAACACTCTAAAATCTAGATCTGATATTAATAGTAGGCCAGACTTTGTGAGCTGATTATACGACTACTTACATCTGTTGACAGTGAGTAGGTCCCCATGATGAACAATCCGACAGTCGGATCCTATCGGAAAAATTATCAGATTTTATCGGATCCAATAGGAATTCGTTGGAGGTTGTTGGATTTTCAAGGTTCTGACAAATCATAGCCATTCCGATACTTTCCGATATCCAATGCCAAGGATTCCGTTAACTTCCGATGATTTCCATCGAATCCGATAAGGTGAGCTCGACTTGGGTTTATTCTAGTTATGTATATGCCAAAAATTTTAGTCTCTTATATGCTTGTACAAGGAGAACAGCAAGAACCTACTTTTTTTAAAAATTTCAAGTCCTATTATTGAATTGTGGTATCCCAATTATAAGGCTTTAAATTAAAACAGCAGATTTTTTTGTTATTTTTCAGATGCAGACATTTAAAAGACTGAACTTGTGGGCATACGCACAACTCGAGTAGGCCCACTTGCTGTCAAAAGATATGGATATTCGTGGATATTGATAGAATAAGTTCAATAGAGCAGTTATCTTATTCTGCAATGTTGCCTCTCGTCATTGACTTAATTCCGTCAATTCTTGGAATTTCGTACTGGAATTGGTTATGTATCCTAGAGATAAATCTTCAATCGCAACCGAATGCGTGAAGTTCAAGGCGAATACTAATTCGGATACGAAATTTCGGAATACGAAACAGCTTCCCGAATTGGTGGAATTCGATTGTTGTCGATTAGATTTGTTATGAGCATCGGCGATCGAGTTCCAGGATTTGGATGATGCTGATTCTGAAGCAGTGGCAGATTTAGGGGACACTGGGAGCGAACACTCCCATTCTGAAGAAAAATTTTCGATTTTTTGTAGCAGGAAAGGTGCAAAAATGAACTCATAACGGGTTTTTTTGACGTTAATTACCTCCTTTTCCATTGAAGTACCCCTTAATCACAAAAATCTAAGATCCGCCACTGTTTTAAGGGTGGAATTGGTTCATGCCGTGTTGAACATCGAGGAATAGGATGTACTCTGGCCCAATGAGTTCGACCTACTATTAGTATCAAATCCCGATCTAGAAGTGTTCGCGTCTTTTACAAATATTCCTCTGTGTCCAAGTCATTATACTGTCGTTAAAAATAATGGAAGATTGAAATCATGTGATTATTAAACTCTGATGTAACTGAAATTTTGGAACAATTTTTGTTATACGTATTTTCATTGAATTTATTTCTTTAATGCTTCCTTTGCAAAACTAAAATCATAAAATTTGTCTAGAAAAAAGGCTCTTTTTTAATAGAAGTGTTTTGTTGACGATTGGAACAGTATCACTCGAAGGACTTTGTTTTTCTTCACGATCATTTTTTCATTAGGAATTATTGAACTATTCAATGCAATTGATAAAATGAATGTAATAAAAAACAAATCATTTGTATATCTTTTGGTACGATTTTTTTCAAATAGTTTGAAAGAATTCACATCTATTGAAAGAGATTTTAGTTTCCTATTTATCAAACGATAATGAGTGAAATAAAACATCTTTCCATGTTTTTAGCAATGTCAATATCAAAACTATGCTTTGAAAACTGGCACAAGATTTTGCTTCAGGATTATATAAATTATACATAGAGAGGTTTGCAGCAGAATATTTTCTATATTCTTTGAGAGATAGAAAATGCTCAATAGTTTTTTGAATAGTTTTAAAGTCTGTTATTGTTGGATCTAAACAGAGAACCCATATGATAGATTATTGTACTAAATTACTGTTAGAGTAACATCGATTGCATATGATATTTTCTATGATGAAAAAAGGCAATGAGCAATACAATTATTATCAATATTTTGGCTAATATTTTAAAATTAGAATTTTGAGGATGTGGTTGTACGAAGGATATGAGTATCAATTAAGAGAAGGTTCATGACCATGTCTACCTTGACACGATACTTTCACACCAAACCAAAATGCCACTAGAAGAAGCTATGATAGAAAGCTTCAATGTTCATTCTATATTAGGTATACACTAGTGACGTCGAATCACCGGCCCACTGTCCATCAGTGTCACTAATCCACCTAGACATGTAGCAATCCCAATACAATATTTGGATATTGGTATTGATGTACACGCGACAGTCCTAGAACCAAGGGCAAAACTCAATATTTTGAAAATTCAATATCAGATTCGGTTTCCTCAACCCTGAAAATCTTTCGTCAAGTTTTATAAAAAAAAACGTTATTTCCTCAAAATGAGCTTTCTCTGAGTGAAAAATTTGAAATTACCTTTTTGGATCAAAGGAAGTTCATTTTGAGAAAATAAAGTATTTTTTATAAAACTTGATGAAAGGTTTTCTGGATCGATGAATCTAAATCTGAAACTGAATTTTCAAAATATTTGGTTTTGTTTGTGGTTCGAGGGCCGTTGCATGTATACCAATGCCGATACCAATGCTATCGAATACCATCTGGTATTGATATTGGTGGTATTGGTATTGCTACATCTCTAGGTCCACCGCTCCACTGCTTCACCACTAGCCGACCGGTGAATCAGTGAGCGGTGCACCGTCACTCGTGGTTTCTACCCTTTATGCGACTTTTTCTCACTCTCGTCTCAGTTAAAACATCGATGGGATCAAATGAGTCTTTCACGACTTAAACTAGGGGTGTCGGCTTAACATTAGCATTGCATTAAATAATGCTTAATTTAATGCTTATGTATTGGAATTAAAAAAATAATTTTAATACTTTGTATTAGAATTAA
>JAJEKB010008513.1:0-11232 GCA_022393335.1 Macrotrachela quadricornifera | reverse complement strand
AAAAAACAAAGTGAAAAAACGTGATTCCGTCACGCTTGGACAGGCCGGAATCGAATTTATATTCTAATGCGCACTTTAAATTACTTACAACACAAGTCGGATTAGTAGAAAATTTTTATTCAATTTGTTACTTGACGAGGTGCATTGGTAAACTCTGTTGATAAATTATTGACAATTGTTCAACAATAGATGCTTTTTTTAAAAAAAGTAACAGTTCAAAAATCGAATATTCGTCATTTTGACTTAAAAATTTTCATAATCTATTCAGATCAAGAGGGAAAATGCAAATACCAAATGCCAAATTATACTTGATGGTGCCGAAAAGGCGTTGAGGTGTTGAAAAGACACTGAGGTGCTGAAAAAGTGCTGATGTGCTTATAGAATTCAGAAGCTATCATATGTTTTAATGATTATTACCGACATTGCCTAATAACGTTCTCTATTAGATTTATTTCGATATCATATTTCTATTGAATGTTCTCTGTGTCCAATGAGAAAATTATCCATTTGAATCAATGATACAGTTTGCTTCAATATAGAATAGTGATTCATATAGTTGTTTGCAAAAAAATTGCAAAAATTTTTTATTTGTTTTAAAAACAATTTTTATTTCAAACAAATAATTTACTAGATGATATTTTTAGTTATAATCAAAATAAATTTTTTGAATTTATTAAATATTAATACGGTAATGATCGTGCTGAATGATTTAGTTTTCAAGCAATTCGAAATGCATCTCATCTCATACACTGTACAGCTGATCAAGTTTTATCACTTTTAGAACATGATTCAGATGATATTGATCAATTGAAAAACTTATGTGGCTTTCGACTTACCAATAATCAATTCCAAATCAAATTAGGAGTTAAACTTGCAATAAATAGTTTGATCGAATTATGAAAAAAAAGACAAGAAGAAGAAAAAAAGAAGAAGCGATCTTTAAATTATCGTCCACTATCTGAAATTGATACATCAACAGATATTAATCAAACACAATCTCATAATCAAGCAATTCCACCATCAGCTACACCATTATCTCTATCAAGTAGTGATACATGTTTAACAACATACGCATCAGCATCAATTAAGATTATGATTAATGAGTAACAAATCAATTAACCATGCATACGCTTGTGTTTTGACATGCTACTGCAATATTGGTTTTAAATTACCGTTTTTAGCAGCTGGTTATTTTAAGTTATCTTCATTTTACCGTCATTTGAAAGAAAAAGATTGTATAAAATTGTCAAATATAGTAAATACTTCTCATTCAAAATGATTTTTATGAATTTTTGAATATTTAGACAAGTACAGCAGATAAATAATCAATTAATAAAGAAAATCAACTAAATCCATCTTCAAAATCATCAAATACGATGTTGAAGAAGAAAACATCTGTAAATTCCAAATGATTTTGATCACTATCAAGAGAAACACCTTTAAGTAGTAGCAAGACAAATGTCAAAAGAAATCAATTGGCTTTAACAAATAATAATAATATATTTCTATCGTAAATTATAGAAAATAACTTAATGTTGTAAGAAAAGTTCATGTTCTTTTTTTCGTCATTCAATCAATATATCTTGTATTTTTTTCTTTTGCTCGAAAGTTTTTTTTCATAGTGATGTTTATGTATTAGTTTTATGGAGAGAAAATATTAAACCAATAGGTTCAAGACCAACTCATCTTTATGGTTTGTCAAAAATACTTCAAAAGTTCAAAAATGTTATACAAACTCGCTGTTATACTTTCATTTATTATGAAAACGACATTTTTTTAATTTTTAAGTTTTCGAATAATGAATATGCAGTTTACAAATGAAAGGATGTTGCAAATTCTATAATGAGTTTCTGGATATATGACGAAGATTTTATGAAACTCTGAGGGATATCGAGAATCTCCGAAGGACTCCAAGGGACTGGAGTCAGCTTCTCCCCCTTGTTTTACAATCATTATATCTTTATTGATTCATTCGTTCAAAACAGAACAAATGGCAGCATCCACCGCACATTGTGTGTATGATTTTTCTTCATGATAATGTTACATAAGAATGTCTATGTGAGAATAAAGGAGTTTTTAGTTGCTACCTAAAATATGATGCAAAAGTAATGGTATAAAATGTTGATTCATATTTCTCTCCAAGGGATCTTTGTCGAAGAGTTATGCAAGAAGCAAGTAAATCAATATTTTATGTGAATTTGCTAAATTTTACAAAAAAAGTGCGGAATGTTTTCGAAAGTGTACTTCTTTTTTGTCATTTTGTTTCGTTTACAGACATGGTAAAAACAATAAATTATATATAATCTGAAAAACCAGAAGAAGCTCTATCTTTTGGTAAAGAAAATTTTGTTTCAGACTCCCCTACCGAAGGAAAATATGCATCAACAATTCGTGCCATTACTTTTGCATCGTATATTATAAGTACTATATCGATATGGACTCATATTCAACACATTGAAGATATTTAGTTCCATTTGATTTATTGAAATATAATGCTAAAGTTAATTTTATTATGCAAAATAGTACAATATGTAGAAGAAGTCAGGGTTGGAAACAATTTTCTTCATTACTGCAAGTAGACATTCGTTTCAAACTGATTAAATGAATACTATGTGTTCGTAGTGACACTATAGTGTTTTCAGTTCCAGGATTGTCATCAGAGACCAAAACCTCTTCTTCAAGGATGTCACCACGCATTCGCATTCTAACGACAGAAAATACACCGTTAATTTTAAATGCTGACACTAGCACGTTGTTCATCTTTTGTACCGCTATTTTTTGACCACTACCACCGTCCTGGACAAACAGATCGTCAGGGCCATCTCCTCGACAGAGTTTATTGTCTTTAGCAATTTGAACCTCACCATTTTTGCTGTAAGTAGCTCGCCATGTTGTGCAACTGTTATCAGTCATCGGATAGGCGCCAATTTCCCATTTCGCATCAAAGCCAACGCCTAATGCATCCTCTGGATAGGCTTCAACTATACCGTGCCACATACCGGTCCAATTACTTTGAACCGTACCAGATGCACTCATGGGCCAACCTGAAAACACAACAACCTCTGTCAATGTTTTGTTTCAACAAAACGCGTATTGGAGACAAGTAGAATCAAATAGACGAGGATCTTCTGTGAATCCTATCTTATTAGTTGAGAGAATATCAAGGTAGACTTTATACTGAAGGATGCTAAGGAGTAAAATGGTTCGACACGAATATCTGCTCAGTTTATGTCTTACAAATAGTACGGGTTGTCATTCGGTACGTACCATCAGTATTTTTACAATCGACAACAACAATTAGAAACAGGAAGACGAACAAACAGGACCTAAATTCATCCATCAAAAAAAAAGAAAAAAAAATTTGTTTGTAACAACGAATAGACTCACATAACGATGGTTTTTTCAACAGTATTTTGCAATTTCATCTGTTTGTCTTGATGAAGTGTCAATATTTTGATAAGTGTAGAAAGCAGAGAATACCTTTTGTTGATATTAAGAAAAATAAATGCAACCAAGATAGACTAAACAAATATTAAACATTCAAACCTATCGAAGAATTAGAGCTTTCATCTATGAGAAGATCTAAACTTTACAGGAAGATTTGATTGCAGTAGATAGATTAGATGAGAATACAACAAAATGTTTCGACTCTCAACATAATTGCAAAATATTGATTTATTGCGAACAATGTACGTGATGTAACGTGTGATTTTTCATTTGTAGTATGATAGAAATCATTAACATATCAATTGAAATTACGCTTTATAACATGTGCAGAGCTTTTCATCGTGCATCTTTTCAAAAAAAATGTTAACACCTTATCATCTACTTACGTCAAGAGACAGGTAAAATAAGAAGATGAAACATAGGAAAATTATCAAACATATTACATAAAAATATTGTTACCAGTTCTCATCCATATTATAAGCTGTAGACCTGAAACTGCGTACCGTAATCTATGTAAGTCTCTATATAAACATCGTCTCCTTCACTCTCATCCTTCAGATAGTTATTGAGGTAATCATTTTAGCGTTATTGATACTCTCGACTAACCTTACATTTTTAAATTATATGCGATTACTTATTGCAAAATAATTTAACTGGTCGCATTGCTTATGACTTGCCTTCGAGATTGTGTTCTTTTTAAATTGGACTCAGTATGAAGTTCGAATAAGAATATGCACGACTATTTATATCTTCGTGAATCACAGTAAAAAAGAAAGAAAAAGAAAATGAAGGTTATTAGAATAGTCAAAACAAGCGAGACATATACCGAGAAAGGAAGAGAGAGCGTATTTAATAGGTCTTTCAATACGGTAAAAGAACAGGTATGAAAGAAAAAAAACGTTGAATCGGAGAGAAAAGTAGGTTATATAAAGAAAAATAGGGCAAGAGGAATGAAAAAAGTAATATAAGGAGAGACACATAAAGGGGATGCTTTTTTCCTTTGAATATAACGTAATGACGACACAATCGTGCTGAAGTTGAAAAACAACCCAAAAGTGTTGACTATCTAAAGAATCAAACATAAACATCATTATGATTTTTTTTTCTATAGTAAGATCTTTCAATTTACAATTTGACTCGAACGAAGAACAAGCAGACAAACCTAAAAGAATATTCTTTGGATTTGCAGGTGAAGTTTTTAAATAATGAAAGTATGAAGATAGAAAAGTCTAAGGATGGGTCTAGCATGCTATAATCCAAATTTCATTCCGGCTAAAGAAATCATAAACGAACCATAATTAACTATACAGGCTCGGTATTTTGTATAAATTTTTCTATCGTTAGGATGTGAAGTAGTGTTGTGGCCACTGTAAAATGAGAAGTATATTGTATATAGAAGAAAAGTTTCATCAATGAATAGGATGTCATTAAAAACGAAATGAAAAAGTGTAGTAGAAATATGTGAAGGATGAACTAACGTAAAATATTATATACAATAGTTAAATTGCAGATGGTTTAGTTTGTTATTGTCTACCTTTTGATTCTTGGTACAGAGATTACGACAAACAAGTTCTTTGGAAGTATTTGAGTTGTTTCGACTATCGACAATAAGTTTCCTTGTTTGAACTGATGTGTTATAAAATACATCATACCATGTTTGATGAAATGCTCGTTTATAATGTGAAAAATGGTCCTCACGTGTATAATGTATCATAATATGGTTGGCTTTTTTTCTTCTATTTATTAATTTTGCTTTAGTTAATGAATCGCTATTGAAAGGAATATTAGTATAATCTATTGTTTTGGCAATACGTGCTGCTTATCTATGTTCATTGACTGTAGCTTGATTGACATTGATGTAATAGAATATTTACTGAAGATCTTTTTGAATCGACTATAAATGACAAAAAAGTAATAATATTTAGATTCGTTTGTAAATGAAAAATATGAGTAATTTAATCTACGAATCTACTATAGAGTAACATTAATTTAATAGCACGAAATAGTGCGCATTATCTTAGTAACTTCTTTGTGATAGACAGACGTAATGAAATCATTACCAATATTTTTAGTGTTAAGATTGAGAAATGAATTTGGATGATATTCATTAGCATCACTTAATATTGCATTAATTTTATCAATTGAATCATTGGAAGTAAAAAAGATATCATTCATGCATCTGATAAAATTAAAAAAGAAAAATATTATTATATCATTTATTTTATGATATATGAACTTACCGGCTATATAATTCATTTGAATTTCGTCGATGTTCAACTAATTTTTGTTCCCAATGTCACATAAATATATTTGCTAATGTTAAAGAAAACGGTGACTCCATAACACCACCTTTTATTTACTCTCAACATGTGTATACTTAAAATAGTTGAGAAATCATATTAAAATAACAATTGATTCTTCTTGCAGTAACATCCTATAGAGATCAGTAATATCACATGTACATAAATAAGTAGTGAACACCATCAATAATTGTTGTCTGTTCAATATGTTGATCAAATAACGGCAAAATTAACTTATCTAACAAGTAACGCTAGTCCGAGGGTTCACTTAACTTCTTCTCGTAGGGATAATTTCCCTGAACTATCAAAAAGCAATACAAGTTCATCTAAACGTTTTAATTCGATATCTAGCGCAAAATAAGGTTAAACTTGTAGAACATCTATGTCAAAAGACTGAAGAATGGCTGTATCTTGTGCCTTATAAGTTATTATTGTGAGGGTAGGTACAATTGGGAGTTGCGTTCTTGTAATTTGAATCACTTGTAGAATTTTTTTCCACCTTAGACTCGTTTGAACTCTTGCAATAATCAGTGAAGTTCGCACACACAAGCAAGAAAGCATACCATCTATGGTTGTAAGACTCTTCTCTGGAAAAGAGAGAAAATGAGCATGATTTAAAATTGTCAAAGCTGAGTTAAATGAATCAGAACATCAATTAAAACAATATTAAATAGACTTTAGACTGCTGTTAACAGTCCCCTTATGTTCACTTTTATAACTTTCTATTGATTTGAGATTTAATTCTTTTATGCACAATAGATACTTACTTCCAAATTTACTTGCGCAGCCCCTTTAGCAAGGACGAAACACGTCGTAACGTAGCTTAGAATTATTCTTGTAAACTCGCCCTCACGCTCACCCTCTCAAATTTATTCTTACTCCTAACAACTGTACCTTGCGCCACCTATGTGTGGTATACTAGGTTTGAATGCACATTGTAAAAAAGATATACGAATGTGTTGTCATTCATTGTCACATAAACAATTGTCAACAAAAAACAATTATCGCTCATCGAATTGTGCTTTTTGTATTGTTCAGTTCATAGGAACTGTTTGTCGAGTAGGTGCAGGATGGATTCGTTTTTTGACAGAAATCCAGATTTGTGGTATCCAAGCCAAGCATAGAAGTGGTAAACACAACGGATACAAGTAGGTGACAGAGAGACTGATGTCGTATGCCACTGGATAAGACGAAACAAAGTAACGAAGCGTAACGATGATAGAAAAAGGCGCAGAGGTTATAAGAAATAAAACTGATATGAAAATAAGTTGAAAGGCCATTTTACCATACTTTCGCCAGCTAACCTTTTGACGAAGACGGCGCTTAGAATAGAGTATATGAATGAAAAGTATAATACCAAATATCGAATCACAAATATGTCATATACGGATATTATTTCGTACATATAGTAGCAAGGATTAGGACAGATAGCTGATTGAAAATCATATGAATTTTCACATGGATAAATGAAATAAGCATACATGTAGAAACATGTGACATAAAAAAGGAGAATAAAAGGTGGTGCATAATAGAAGCATATTCTTTTTCCATTTTGAACGAAGAAGACGTACATGAAAAATGAGAATAAGTCGTTCAAATGATGCCCATGCCGTCATAAACCCGCATATTACTACTACAGCATTGTCAATAAAAACCCAGATCACACAGTAGACAGGATTTTTGAAAAGTATTGTACCTCGTTGATAAAAGTCTAAGTACATTGGAATGTCGACTGCCACAATAACAAGATTAAGAAATAAGAGAATGAGAAGCGAATAATAATTTAGTCCTGAACGGAAATTTTTTTGAGCCATAATGTAAATTATGACAACTAGATAGCAAATCAACGATGGTATTTCTAATGCAAGCAAAATCCTGAATTTCATTGATGTACTGATCGACAGAACATAAGTGTCTTCTTGTGTATAATTGTCTTGGCTTGTGCTTTGGCTTAAATTCTGTTGCATGTTAAGTGGTTGTCAGTACTAACTGCCTCGAGAAAGAGAAGTATTGTAATCGAATAAATTTGAAGTGTTTGTGTCAGAATCCACACATTTTCTTATTTGAAGCAATGTTTGTGCATGAAGCATCACTTTATATCTTTGTAAAAATTCTGAATCTTAAAGAGAAGCTGTAAATAAAAGTATTTCTGACGTCTGATCAGTTTGATACAAAAGAGATGTTGACAGTTTATTAAAGCGTAAAAGGAACCTTTTGAAAATGAATTAAATGCATTGACAGACAAACCTGAAAAAATACACATTGACGTTCTATGCAAAGCCGGGTAAAGAATGTGCGTGCACACTTTATTTTTAAATATTAAGTGTACCAAAATGTACGTAAACAAAAGTACAGTTACAAGAAAGTCATAAAAAATAAATCAAGTTCACATGTTTATTTTCAACGAATGACTACTAGGTAAAGAAAAACAATTTATATTTGATAGTTTGACAAGTAATTGAGTGATGTTGATGAAGATGACGAAACTGATAGTAGTTGCTTGTTTTTTTAAATATTGTTTAGCTTCAACTGTACATTTTTATTAGTCATTTGTTTGTAAGAAATGGAAAATCGAGAAAAAAAATACTGAAGTTTTTTTTAAAAATAATATAAATGAACGATAAACTTAACTAGACGCATCGAAAATTAATATTAGTATGTGAATGAAGTGATTGAGGAAAGAAAACAATTGTATTACAAAACTATAGATGGAACTATATATCTTTGTCATCATATGATCCGACCAAGTTGTCACTTCCAAAACTAACCGATATCCGTGCGTCTGAGTTTATTCACATACATGATAGTGCGCTAAGATCTTATGCGAATATAATAGAATTGTACAACAGATCCATTCATCTATTGACTCAATGGTAACACAAATAAACGTAATAGTAGTTTGAGACAACTGAAATAAAAAAAATCTCTGCAAAATGTAGAAATAAATCAGGTACATTGTTTCTGTGATAATCGATTGTCATTCGAAGAATATCTCTTCTTAGGGATTTTTTACTTCACACATTTTGTACTAATATAATAAAGCTAGAGAAAACATATGAGTTCTACATTTTAGTCTTGAAAAAATCTACAATAACTTTCTTATCTTAAAAAAGTGAAATCATTATTCACATATAAAAATAACATTAGAAAGTAAAGTTGAATCAGTGCTGTAGTCATCAGTAAGATTTTTCATGTTTGCTACGGCATACTTTCTGTTAAATTATGCGATTAAAAAATGACGTACTCATTCATTGAGACTAACAGTATGGGAGTAGTTAAAAATACCAAGAACATGTGGGTATTGAAGATTCTTTTTCTAACAGAGTAGATAATTTCGTTTTGTTCTGTCATGTCGAAAACACAAGATAGAAAACATCTACTTTGTAGATACCGATTGCAATATAATAACGAATGAAAATGTGTTGATTAGTTCTTATCGTATAAACACAATTGCTGATGCAACTGAATATTTTACAAATAGAAAGAAAAGATATTAATAAAATATATATTTTCATTGATTTATAGTGCTTGAAACAGCCATTAATAATGTATAACTAGCTGGTATCTAACCTATGACAGGCTGTTTCTCTCGCAGTGAAAAAGATTCAAAAAGAAAAACTATAACGAGGTAAATATATAACAACTGATAAAACAATTTAAGAAAAAAAAAATACCATATTGGTTTATTCACTTTTGTTTCTCCATATATTTTTATCAAGAAGATATATTAAAACATCTAAACTTAGTACTTTTATCACAGTCAATATGTTTCGCGGAGTATTACTTGTTGTATTTGTTATATTCCACAGTAGTATTGCGGCTCCATTCGTAGCACCTTCACCTCCACAATGGCCTTCAGTTTGGATGGCAACTGGTAGTGGACATTCATTAATTAATAATGAAACCATATCTGTGCAAGTCTTTTATGATTGGACTCGACCTGCACAAGTTATAAATTTGATGAGAGAAGATTCTTATTCATATACAATAATGCATAATGGAACTACAATTTGGAGATTAGAACGTGTGAATAAAACATGTTGTATTGATCCAGATCATACAGGTGTAACACCACCAAGACCAGGTAACAATCAGTGATGCGATAGTACACAATGACAAATTAAAGTAGATAATTACAAAGATTTGACAGATTCTATGAAATATTAATCATATAATTATGACTTTACTGGCATCTCATATAACAATTTTGCCTACAAAATAACAACGATATCGTTTTATTTTAACTATAGATAAAAATTTTTATGGTGCACCACGATTTGTATATTTAAGAAGTTTAGCCTTGGATTGATGAAAAAAAAATAATAAGAAAAAGGATTAATCTTTAGCTATTTTGAAATTCATTAATTTCTGTAAAATATGATAAAATATTGATTTTATAGTGTATTCTTTTTCCTTTTTTTTTACTAGATTGGCTACAAATTGGTAATGATACTATTTACGATGGAATTTTCACAGTGATGGAACATTCATGTCAGCCATGAACAAAAAATATACCTGATATTGCAACATTCTCATGGTTTACATCAGTTGCAACTGGTACACCATGTCGTATTGAATTTTTTAAGATTATGTATGTTGATTTTTCATATTATTCTGAAAATCGTGATTTACTACCAAATGGTATCTTTAATGTACCTGATTATTGTCCACATCAAATAACAAATCCAAATTGTACTGCTTTTCATTTTTAAAAATTGTTTATTTCGAATCTTTCACGAAGTAGAGAAAAAAATAATGAAGTATAGGAGAAAGAGGGTGATCTAGGAAATCAAATTTTTTGATTAAATTGATTATGCTTTATTTTCTAATATTAATTAATCATGTTTACAATAATCTAACTACAACAATTATTCAGTTATTATTTATTCACGTTTTAGTTTGTATAAATTGTTAATTTTCAGCTTGAATTTCATTTGGCTGCTACCATCTGTTCACTTAATGTCCAGAGACGTTCAGCTGCTTTCATATCTACTGGATGTGGTGCTAAACCAACGTAATGGGTCTTGTCTTCATTCACTTCACGACTGATTGCACAGTCTTCAAGATATTCTCCACCGTGTCCATCAAGGTCAGGTGCTAAAGCAGCATATACACTTGTCGATGCTCCTTGTTCGATAGTTTTGATAAAATCAGGAACTGTACCATCTTCGTTAAAAAATCCCATTGCTCGTTGTTCTTCAATTGGTACATCCTTTTGTAAATTTGTCATAATTCCACCTGGATGTAGAGAGAAAGCTTCGATTCCTTCGGACGAATATAATTTATTTAATTGTTTGGCAAAAAGAATATTAGCAGTTTTACTCTGACCATATGCTTGCCATTTATCGTAGTTTTTCTCCCAATTAATATCATCAAAATTAATACCATAAAACTTATTGGCTGCTGAACTAACCATAACAACACGTGATGGTTTACCTGCTTTGAGCTCAGGTAAAAGAGATGTAACAAGAAGAAAATGTGCAAG
>JAJEKB010008509.1:0-13027 GCA_022393335.1 Macrotrachela quadricornifera | reverse complement strand
CATCATTATTTGTCGGTGAGAGTCAGGATTGTTTTTTTTTGCGAATGAACCAAAATACAGATTGTCTGAAAAATGACTCTGTATTTGTCCTGACTGATTACTCTTAAACAAGAATAGCTCTTATTATTATGTTCCTTGCTGATTCCAAGGTGGAGAAGAGAACAATTAGGAGACCAAAATGACCAGAAAATGATGACAGTTTTGTGAAGGACATCTTTTCACATTTCATATTTTGATCTAATTCATGCTCAATCTCAAATAGTCAAATGGTTAATCACATTGATTGACTTGAAACAGAATGTCAATAGGTACCTTTCAAAATGCTGAAAAAAATTATTTTGATATCTATTCTTGTTTAAGTGCAATTATTGAAAAAAAAATAGGAAGTGATTTAATAGACATGCTGTATATCACACATTACAATATTACTACTAAAAGTGTTTCATAAATCCTTATGTGAATTCTGCAATACTATTCGATTACATAAAATCAAGTTATCCATCTTGAGTTTTTCTATCCGTTGGTACCTCATACAAAGTGGGATACTGACAAAGACGAAAGTATCTAGAGTATAAGTGTGCAAATCACTTCTCCACTTATCTTTGCCCTCATTCTTACTCTATTTCTGACTTCTAATAGATCGTTTTTTCACATTAGCATAGGGACAGCTTTCTTTCAAAGAGGTGAAACAATATTCGTTCGACTATGATGTCTAGATAAGTTGATTATTTGTTATGACAGAAGAATGCCCCTAGAAATCTTTCAATAAAAATCAGCTAAGTAGTTCAGAGAGCAAAGTTTTGCAGATCCAAGTTGATAAGTTACAAGCCGATTCATCAGTCAGTATGGCGATCGATATCGCAAGAAAAGACAAAAATATCGATGTCATTCCTACGAATATCTGCATAAGGTTCGTTATTTACCCACAAAAAAATATTAGGAAAGTTTGCGTTTGAACATCAACTTTAGAAAAAAAATCGCTATATTTGTATTCAAACACGTTCTGTTCTATTCCCAACGTGTTAAAATGCATCCTTTTCAGTTTACAAAGCATTCAAACACATCGTTTGTATTTCTAACGGTTTTTTTCAGCATAAAACATCACCTGAAAACAGCGTTAAAACGCGTGCTAGGGAAACGCTACAAAAGCATCGTTCGAACGCATTTAATTCACTATGATTTTGAATGAGTTTTCTGAAATGCATTTAAACGTGTGTTTTTTAAGCAAACACTAAATAGTTTTTTAAATCAGCGCATTCCTTTTGCTGTGTTTTTTTATGAAAAATACATTTTTTCTCCTGAACACAGCTGTTTTAACATTATGTTGAAAGGAGTTATTGAATTTATGTGGTCCCAATAAAGACTTGGCGCTATTTCATTGTCTTTTCACTTTAGTACAACAGAATAGTTTCTTTTCTTTTTCGAATTGTAGACTAGTGGCATAACCAAGATTTTAACAGTGATTAGAGTCAGTTAGTCAAGCTGTATACCAGTAGTGGGGGTCGTAACAAAGTTTGGCTGGCATGATTTCGTTCGATGGTAGAGCCTAAAGCTTTGGTAATGTAGCTAAATTCCATCTGTCTTCAGCTTGATTACGCTACTAAATGTGAACTCTTATATAGTCCGTCTAAAAATATTAGATGTACTGTTCTTCATACAATGAATAATAATAATAATGCATTTACTGTAAAAATAGATGTATTTGTATTCAATGCATTTATAATTTACTTATGCCAGTGCTACTCTGTTGGCTCTAGAATTGCCAAGTTATTTATTCTTTGAAATTGAATTAGATTTCCGCTAGGAATGGCACTTTATCTTTACTTTATCGGGTAAAGTAAAGTATAGCATACATTAACTTAATTTTACCCAGTAAAGTTAAGTTAACTTACTTTACTTTCTCATAGTGAAATAAAGCTAAAGTTTGATTTTTTACGATTTCGTCTTTTTTATTCTTCTTATTGTTCAATCATCCTCTTGTTTTATCCTGACTGTGTTATCTTAATACCTTCCATCTACTTTAATTTTCCAAGCATTCATTAATAATTTCTTTTGATTGTAAACAGAAAAGTATGATTGTACAATAGAAAAAATACTATTGACGAAAGGATAAATGATGATAGGCAGGGTGAAATAAAGGGAAGTGGAGGTTGATAATAGTTAAGATTTTGACTACTATCGATTTTCATTTCTTTTTATTTTGACTTGACCATCAATCTTTACCCATTCGTCTATTTTATTATTCCTATTATCTAATCATTCATCTTTTTATTTTATTTTGACTATCATCTCTTTACTCTTTCGTTTGTTTTATTTGTCCTATTACTCAATCACACTTTTCTTTCTTTTACCTAGATGACTATTATTTCGTTATCTCTTCGTCTATTGTATTCGTAGTATTATCTATTCTTTCTTCCTTTCGTTCGCTTTACTCTCAGCTTTTGAGTATACCCTCTCTTTCTGTGTATTAGCTGTACCTTGATTGGTTACCAAACACTATAATTATCTTTCCTTCCTCTCAACGTCAGTTGTTTTACATATCAAATCCTAAATATTTATTTCATTTATGCATGGCACTGTACTTAAAATTTCTCAATAACTTTATTTTCTGCATACATGAGATTGTTTCCAAAGAAACACTCGTATTATTGTTCAAGAAGTCAAAATAACAGGTGACTCATAAATAATGGTGGTTTTTATATATCTCCGCCAATTTTTATTCGTTCCATCTAAAATTTGTTTTGAACAAATCGTCATTTGATTCTCTATAAACATTGGTATTTGCTTTTGAATTCGATTTAATTGATTTTTTTTCTGATTCTGAAAAGTAAACATTTTCAAGCGTTCGTACTCTCAAAGTACGAAATTAGTAATGAACTAGCAAAGAATTTTCGAGATCACAACGGTGCCGTTAGTCTCCAAATGGTGGTGCAAAAGCATTCGTGATATCACCTATATCAATCTATCAAAACCATCTGGCCGACTACAAACAATCTGAACGAAAGCAGCCATCAGAAACATCAAACATCGGGTGAAACGATGAAAATCGGTGTCTTCTCAAAAAGTAGCCCGTGAATTGGATATTTCTCGGACAAGCGTTGAAAGATTGCTCAAGAATGATCTAGGACTTCAGGCTTACCAAATACAAAATGAACGACTGTTCACTGATGAGCAAAAAGAAAAGAGAATCCAATTTGTTAATTGGATACAAAGAAATTTTAGAAAGGAAGACTCAATGAAAATTCTGTTTTCCGATGAGAAGATGTTTCACATCGATGAAGTTTATACTTATCAAAATGATCGAAGATGTGTGATTACCCATGTAAAAAAAATCAAAAAAACCCTGATTAAAATCGATTTTTTTCAAAAAAAATCAAAAAAAATCGATTAAACATTATAGTTTTTGATTAAATTTTAAAAATAAATCAATTAAAAACGATTTTGATCAAGAGAACCAATTAAAATCACTTTTTTTCGTAGAAATGAGAATAATCGATTAAAACTCAAATTGAATTTAATCGATTTTCTCTCTAATCAATTAAAATCGATTTCTATCCGAGAAAATCGATTAAAATCAATTTTTTTCGTAGAAATTAGAATAATGGATGAAAAATTAAATCGATTTTAATCAGATTTTCACCAGATTTTCTGTTTCCATCGATTAAGATTGATTATTCTACTTTTAATCGATTATTTTGTTTTTAATCCATTATAATCAGCATAGTGAAAGAATGAAAAAGTACCAAGTGGTGTCATCTCATGGAGTATGGCACATGTGGCAGACGGTAGTCTAGCATTGTGCTACATATTTGTCGGCGCAAAGAATCTGAAAAACCAATCAAAAACTACGATTTCTAAGTGAAAACTGGAGAAAAACGTGTTTTTCAGCTATCAGGATAAAAATCGATTAAAAGTAGAGTAATCAATTATAATCGATGAAAACTATAAAATCTGATTTAAATCGTGCCATTTTAATCGATTTTGCATCAAACAAAAATCTATTATAATCAGATATTTTTGTCGTTTTTTTTACATAAGTATTAAAGTTTCTTGATCTTTAATTATTATTAATGGGTTATATTGGTTTTAATCAATTGTAATCGATTAAAATCAAAATAATCGATTGAAATTGATAAAAAATCAAGAAATTCGATTAAAATCGTCTCGTTTTTATCGATTTTTGTAATTGCGCCACTCCTACTTTGAATCAATTTAAGTAGGAGTGCTAAGTTCACTCTGGTTATGGGGTTGCAGCTTAGTGTTAACTTTATAGTTTCTGATAATAATAATCAAGAAAATTGGATACGTTCGAACCTCGAGACAAGCACTTATCTTCACGGTTAATAATCGAATAAAATCGATTACAGCGGTTAATGGATTAAAATCGATTAGCAGGTAATAATGGATTAATATCGATTACAGGTAATAATTGATTAGAATCATTTAAAAAGTAGTAATGAATTAAAATCGATGAACAGGTAATAATAGATTAAAATCGATTAACAGATAATAATAAGTTAAAATCGATTACGACGTACTCATGAATAAAAATCGCAAGACAGGGAACAATACAATAGAATCGACTATCAAGTAAAAACAGATTACAATCGATTAACAGGTAATAACAGATTAAAATCAATTAACAGGTATTACGAATTTGGAATAGTGGGATTAAATGTTATATACATGTGAATAAGACGCGCTTATACATGATTTTAATCAGATTTTTAATCACAAAAAATCGATGAAAATTTGATTTTTTCCGTGTTTTTTTTCACATGGGTAATCGTCCAGAAGCCGATAGCAAAGGTGATATCCAGCGAAGGCGTAAATTTTCACAAAAGGTTAAGATTTAGCTTGAAGTTTGTTCAAAGGTGTATCATCTCTAGGCATTTTCGAGAATGACACAGTTGATCATGATCGTCATATCAAGGAAGTGTTTCCAGTCGCTCTCATTTATGGTAATGCCATGTTTGGAAAAGATTTGACCTTTCAACAAGGTGAGACTAAACCACATACTCATGCAAAATCACAAAAATGATATGCCAAAGAATTTTCCGTCTCCATTGCCAAGAATCATTCGTCTCCAAACAATCCTGTTTTAAACCTACTGGACTACTGTTTTTGGAATGAACTTGCATGGTCAATCAGTAGGAATACAGTGACATCTAAAAAGATACTAACTGTGACGTTGAAACGCACTGTTTATGAAAATTCCTAAGATGATATTTTTGAAAATTGTTCCTATTCGATTAATCGATTATATCGATTGTCTCAACACAAGGGTGAGGGTGATGAAAAAAATGATTATTTTTAGAGAGAATTAAACGACGGGCTTTTTATAAAAAATAGTTAGCTCGCACAGATAAAAATTGATGGAGACGTTTAAGAAATATAGAGACTGCTATTATTTATGAGCCACTCGTCACTTAACACACTCTAATATGCCTTTCTATTCAGTTTCGTAATGAAATCTGACGCTACATTGTTATATATGCGACTAATGCAGGATCTATGTCTTACTTAGGATTAGTGGTTTCTTTTCCAATAAAATATGAGAGTATGTTAAGTATTTTGACTTCTTGAACGATAAGAACAATATTTCATTGGAAACAATCTCACAAATGTGGAGGATAAAGTTATTGAGAAATGATAAGTTGAGTGTCATGCATGAATGAAATGTGGAAAACAACTGACGTTGAGAAGAAGGAAAGAAAACTATAGTATTTAAACGCGTTTTGTTGAAAAAAAGAACGATTTAAATGCATTTTTATAAACGCACTTTAGTTTATTCGTAGCCGTTTTATTGATTAAAAAATGTGTTTGAGCACGTTTTAAAACATGCGTTTATAGCCTAGCAAAAATATGTGAACATAAATATAAACGTGTTCCAATGCAAACTTTTAAGAAATTTTTGTTTTGTGCGTATTCTTTCTCCTTCCATGAAGTGTGAGAAGTTTGTCTGAATTTTAAGCTGGTGAGTTTCCTCAGATTCCGAAAAGTGAAATTTTAGCATTCATTTGTTATTCTTCCATCATCGAAGTGAAGGGATGTGAAAAATGCAATCAGGTATATAACCGGTAAATGAGTTCGTTAGAAGCTTACAGAAATATTACTCTCGTAATGTGGAATGATATAATGTAATCATTTAATACAACAGTGAAATATAAAGAAAGTTCATGTTAATCTGTAAACTTTCTTAACTATACTAGTAACGTCAAAATAAAAGAAAATGCAGTTTTTCATTGATTTTATTTATTTAATTGTGTTATAGTAGAATTTTCGACCATTTCAAGATATTCAATACGGTCATCATCAGTACAATAACGAAAATACATAAATACAAAGAAAAATATTAACTAATACCTGATGTAATCTATAAAATCATAGTGGTTAATATCTTATATAACATCATAATCCAATACAAAACATCAATTGAATATCTGAAAAGTCGAAAATTCTACTACAACACAACTAAATAAATGAAATTCAATGAAAAAACTGTATTTTGTTTCATAGTGACTTTAACAGATACTTCACTCCCAAGTTATTCATATAAATATACTAGGAACATCATCCGGCAAAAAATAAATTTTTACAGTTAGAACAACCTTTCGACTGTGATATCCTCGACGGTAAGCCACATTTCGTTGTCGATATAACAGTTAAAAGATTGTTTTAACAATTGTAGAAATTTCTTTTTGCCTTGAGGAAGTTACTGGTATGGTTATGGAAGCTTGCAAATTAACATGAACTTTCTTTGCATTTTCACTGTTATAATACGATTTGTTAAAATACTCAAACAAAATTGAAATTCAGATAGTATGAAAATGATCATATGATTATTTGTCAGGAAGTACTATCGATAGAAATTTCAATTGTACCTTCTACCAATAAGATTCACTGTTGACGATTTTTGACTTGATCCTAACTTAGTTATTAAGTGTAAACTGTTTGTTATATAGTTGGACGAGGACAACTCTACGTTGTGGATAGTATTGGCAGTCGTGTGCAAGCGTTTCCATTCACTACATCGATTGATTCACCCAATGCTACGACGATATTCGGTGCGTCCACATATGTGACTGATCTCGATTTCACTGACATGATTCTTATCTTGTATATGGTGTTCGATCGAAGCCATAACGTGTTCTACATGAGTACACAACGCAACAATCGCTTATTAATATGGAATGTAGCTGGCAACTTTATGCAGCTAGTGGATGTAGTAACACTCGTTTGCAGCAGTGACATGACCTCCATATACCCATATCTTATCATCGTTGATGAAACATCGGGTTCATTCTATGTATTTGATTTTAGTACGGTCAGTCTATACAAATTTGAATTTGGCACAACGCTAGGCGTTAAAATAGACATTCATTATCCTAACAACGTGGCATCTTATTTTATTGACATGCGACTCGACTCAACAGGCGCATTATATTTTACGGACTTTGCCAATCACCGAGTTGTACAGATAATGACTGAAACGGGTACATTTCGTACAATTATAGGTGAGTCCATGTGTTTAAATTATATTCACATCAATCAAGGATTTTATGAGGATATATACACCAAAATCAATATATCTTACAAGTGAGAACTGAATTAAGCAACGTTAAGAGAGCACTCATGGGTAGACGACCAATGAACCGTATCATTAGTCAGAGTCTACTTTTTTTATTTGATATGTGCATGTGAATCATCATCGTTTCCAACCTTTATAAACCCAAATTTTTAGAGCGTTTAGTTGAGTTAATAAAATATTATAGATGCCACAATTTTGAGTAATCCTCAATTTTTGTTAAAATTCAATCGAAATTGCAGTTGAACAGTTTAGACTATTATTCAGACAGAGCAACAAAATATTTAATGCAGAATAGGAATAAATAGAGCATCAAAAACTGAACAATATCCATTATTTATCAAAGATCATATATTTTCAATATGGAAGAACTTTTGAATCAACAAATCTTTTGCAAACAATTTTATCAGTTGCATGTGCTCTATTCCAAACATGAGAAAATTTTTTGTACGATCCAGAATATATTTTCGCATTAGATAGATTTGATCAAAATTTGTTTTCCAAACTTCGAACGAATCCTGCTAAAACCTAGACTTTTTCATTAATCTGTTAAAATAGTGCATTAGGATCTAACAAAAATAATCGTAATTGTTATAATTATTCCACATTCTTATTTTGTATCTCTTTTACTTTTGAAGACAACTACTGAATATAATACAAGTATGATACGAAGAGAAACCAGAAGAATATAGAATTACTGTCAACATGATGGTATGAACAGAGAATATACCCATTATATTTGGAGAGACATCTTTTGACATAAGAATAAATCTTCCTAGGCTTTGCGTATTTATAATATGCGATTTACGAAATAAACAGATTTGATAGAAACCTGGTTATAAAAAATTTTCTACCAGGGAGTGAAACAAAAAAATTTTGCATAACGAAAAATTATGTATTCTCGTTGCTTAATTTTCTCTGACGGAAAATTAATCTCTTCTATCAAAAGATGTCTGAATAAGAACCAGGTACTATTGATGGGTAGCATAAAATGATGCTCACTGTTTCTGCAAATTTTGCCTGGTTGCTGGAAAAACTTGTCGTGATATCTCATTAGAAAATCCTTTGGAAACTTTGAACATCAGAACATAATAAAAGATCCGGGATCTATTATGAGGAGGAGTTTAGTTTATTTGCTGTCATTAGTACATTGTTATGTGTTCATTGAAATGAATTGACGTTGTCTCATACAGATCTGTAGGTTTATTTCATCTAAAGTTTTTTGCAATTTGTGACAAAAAGGCCTGTCTCTAATTTTCGAAAGATTTTTACATGGTATCTAATGAAAACTGGATTTTTAGAGAAGATCATCCACTTTAATTCAGACTGAAGACAATTGCCTGTAATCCTTACTTTAGTCAAGCACATTTTAGGAAAAATATCTCATTGATTAGAATCATTTCTGTATCTAGGCATTGGACTCAGTGGCATCTCGCCAAACAGATTGAATTTTCCAAATGGGGCGAACTTTGATGCTCATCACAATTTATATGTCGTCGATACCTGGAATAACCGAATTCAGCGTTTCAAACTTCTTAACAATGGCTGTTAACTGTTTTCTAAAAACAATTCATATCATACGCTTCTTTGACTTGAAAACTTTATTGAAAAGACAATTCTTGATATTCATGAACACATCTACTCTTAAATTCTAATATTTAATCAATTAAATATATTCAATATGTATTAGCCCTGTGGTTCACCACAGAGCATATCATATACAATGAAAGTAGTGAATTAATAATCGATTGCATTAGTTGTAGAAAAGTTAATGAGTTTAAATCGAATAATTCTACTTGCAAAGCTCAACTCATTCTGCATGGTAACAAAATAATACGTATAGATTAGATAATTTTTTGTTATGCTCGTCTGAGATAAAACTTTGATCGATTGTGTTTACTATCGCATTTTTATACAATTTTCAGCAAGAATAGATGATTAATTTATTAACAAATCGAAGATGATATGTTCCATAGATAGATTACACATTATTTTCAATTGTACATATTAATGGTGTCAATATTATTTTCAGTTGTTCTTCATACAATGTGACATATTTCTTCTAATTTGTTCATAAATGAATGTGTTGCAAAACACTATACAGAATAATATATTCATGCTAATTGATATAGCATTTAATATCTTATCGCAATCTATATGATCATATCAAATTTAATATTTTTTTCTATTATCTTGTCTCGTTTCGTCATTAACTCTAGTCGATTGTTCGCATCAATACATTCTCAAGAGAATGAACAGTAGTATATGCAAGTTCCTTCAAAACAAGTTACAGTTCAATACCACTTACTAGTAGAAATCGATAATTCTCTGATATTATTGCCAGTATGTAATTATGTATGTATCATAATCAATTGAGACAATGTGAGAAGAGTCAGTACGAATAAATCCATAAGTGTTGACGATACTTCGACATAATCGAGCAAATGAAATAGCTCAATCACGTTTACATTGAGTAGATAAAATGAATTGAGCTTGCGAAACAGCTGGATCAAAGAAAACAAGAACAATCGAAATAGTTACAACAAATTGAAATTGAAAGATGAACAATAATAATAGCGAAACTTTAAAGAATTAAGACAAATAGAAGAATTAGAACATTTCGAGTATCTGCATCGCTTAAAAGAGTTTAAGAATAATAAAACGAAGCCTCGTAAAATAAAAACACTCCATGGTCATATTCAAAAAGAAAAGCAATCATTAGTCAACACATTTATTTCATTTAGTTACAGTACTAGGAATCATACAGAACTAGTCAATTGAATAACAATCAATTCTTTTAACGAGACATAGATAAACAAAAACAATATAGAACAAGAGTAAATCGATCATGTTAGAGTAGATGATATGTACTGAGTAAAATTACATCTTCAGTTGTATAATTATGTTAATTGTTTTAGATCAAACATTTCACATCAAGAGACAAGCTACTATGACACGAAGAAAAATAGTTACATATGACAAACGAGAACAAACGTTAACTAAATTTTGCTAAACCATACTAATATAGTATAAAAACTGAGTAATCATTTTCTTCTCATACTGATATCTTTTTTTTTATTGTATAATACATAACCATCCTCACCCTCAGAACATCATATTAATAGTTATCTTAGAATCAACTAGAAGAAAAAGTTCAAAATTATGTACGAAAGAAAACATGAAAAAATTGTTTTGTTTTGCTGAAATGCGTGGAATTCAGGACACAGTATCACATATAGATAGCGATCATATGAAAAAACCTCGATGTTTTACATCTTCTAGCTACTGTCGATAGAACCTTAGTGTTTTTCTTTAACAAATAAACAATCTCTAAACTTTAAAATCAAATAGCTATAATAGCACGATATCCTACAGTTAAAATTTGCTCTATTTATTTTTTTCCAATTAAATTCCTACGAAAATTGAATATGCCATTCTCAAAAAATCATTGTATTATTTTTATGGACATTGTTCGCGTTTGATACATGGACTGCCATCGCTGTCATCTCGGCGAATGTACGTGGGATTGCTACAGAAACAGCCGGGAACACACTGCTTTGTACATATCTGAGGCTTGTAGTTACAAGTTTCAACACACGCTGAGCCACAAGCATTATATTTTTCGTATGCACCGCAGACCTGAGTATCATCGTTTTTTTTGCAAAATTGACGTCTGACACAAGGACTTCCAGGCGTGTTAGTGTGACGAACATATCCTGACTTACAGAAGCAACCACTTCTGCATGTCATAGTACAGGATTCGGATTTCGATGTACAAGTTTCAATACAGGGTGGACCACAACTGTCGTACTGCTCGTTCACGCCACATGTTGATGCTGCTCAGTGAAGTAAAAACTGTTCAATTCATAAAATTCGATCTTTAAAGTTATCCTACTTTGTCCTTCAATAGTGATCACCAAACATAACAGAAGACTAGCATATAGAACGGACGTCATAATTTACTTTTGATAAATGAAGTAATGAATGAAAGAGTATTTTTATTCTTCGTATAGCAATGGATTCTTGATATCTATATTTGCTTTTGCAAGACTAAGATAACAAGGGTTAAGAATGAAAGTTTTGATGGCAAATTATTGCGTACAAATGAAACAAAAACAAAATGTGATGGGAACACGCATATGGTGCATATAGATCAAGGCCATAACGTAAAATACAAAGTCGAAATTTCAAGTTGAAATCGTACTTTGTATTCATTATGGTTACATTTCTCACGTTAGATGGTAAAGTAATATTTCTTCTTGATACTTACAAAAAGAATGGAAAAAACAATCTCTTTTGAGATTTTACACTCCAATTTTCAATATTGTTTGTTAACTTTGTTATCATTCATGAGGCTCGAGGACCGTAACGTTGGCACTTCTTGAACTGACTTGATCATTCAGTATGTGACTATTCTTGCTACCTTTTGTTAACAGAGAATGAACAAATATTTTCTTACGAAATGATGAGACGATAAAATAGTAAGACGTCGAAAATTAGAAGCTCTTAAAAATTCTAAATGGAAAAATTTTTACAAGTTTTGATCATTGGAATATTATACGACGCACACATCAGAGCGTCTAGGTGAGGACGAAATCTTTGATAAAAATGGGATTTAAACTTTTCACATTTTGCTTTCAACATTTTCATTTTCGACTTTTAACCACCAAACTTCTTTAATGGTCTTTCAAAAAATAAAATAATCCGTATTCATATTAAGATATATAAGTGCTTCAAGGAAAATATTATTTTGTTCAAAGTTTGATGATTTCTCAAATATTTCATTAAAATCCTTTCATAGGATTTGACATATAGACAGAGAATTATTACTACAAGGTGTAATAATTATTTTTCTTATGAGATGAATCTTATGCCGTTATAATTTCCTTAGAATAATCGAAATTCTAAAGCACATTATATAAAAGTTTTTTTTAAATATATTTTATATTTGTAAATAATAAAATTCCATGTAAATTTAATATTTGAACTGTTTAATAAGATATCAAGAAAATGTATTTAAATATTCTTATCCTGATACTGCATCATCAAATAATTCAAATAAAATCTGAGAAAATGACCAAACTTACATATAATACTTCTAAAAACATCATGAGAGCAAGTCGAATTACTTTATTGAGTTAGAAAGACAAGATATATTTGCCTGCTATTATTGGTAGATTTTGTTAATAAAATTGACACATTTCTTCAGGGTGATGGTGAGTGTCCTTCGACTGGACAATTCATATGCAAGTGCTATTTAAAACAAATATATGTAGAACCAGCTATGATTACGATCTCATATACAGTCATCAGAAGCAGATCTAACATCAAAGCTAAAGACTGAAGTTAGTTTTTTCTATTATTTCAAAGTAAGTTATTTTGATTAAATAAAGAAGCATTCTATTGAACTTTTAGATACGTTAACTGTAAAATAGTATA
>JAJEKB010008501.1:0-14039 GCA_022393335.1 Macrotrachela quadricornifera | reverse complement strand
GAGGTGTTACAACCCAAATGCCCCTCGGTCGCGCCACTTCTGAGTACAGTACTCAGAAGTGGCGCGACCGAGGGGCATTTGGGTTGTAACACCTCTCCCCAGGGACGGCGATACCAGGGGGGGTGGGGGGGGTCACCCCCCACCTGCTGCGGAAAATTGTTTTTGAGGCTGTCTCCGATTTTGAAAATTTTGGTAGCACCAACTATTGCCAAATTTACGGGAACATTAGGCGGTTTTTCTCCGATTTTGGAGAACTATAATAGATAATTTTCTCCGATTTTGGAGAACTATAATAGATAATTTTCTCTGATTTTGGGGAACTATAGTAGATAATTTTCTCCGATTTCAGAGAAATATAGTAGATAATTTACCTTATATTTATCAAAAATTAAGTCTGAAGAAATTTATTTTACTATTTTTTCGATTCTTGATATTTAATGTACGAAGTTGTAGTGTTAAAATAAATTTAACGAAGAGTAGGATTTGAAAAAAATTCAGATTTTTTACTGAAACCTTTGGTATAATATTGCATGAAGAAGTGTGGATAGAGTAGCCCAGTGAATGTCGGAAAGTCTGCTTCGAAAAGAAAGCGATGATAGCCAAAAAAGTGTAGTCTTCTTTCCAGTTTAAGCAGAATAAGAACGTTTTTTTTATCTCCAATTTTGACATTTTGTGGCTGGGGCTCCGATTTTCGCGATACCCCCCCCCTGCTCTGACCTCTTCGCGCCGTCCCTGTGAGTACTATATTAGAAAATTTTCTAATCAAATTTCAATTTTGTTTTTGCTTGTATACAAAAAACATGTAACCGGTCTCTAAAAACTAACCTTATGGGAAATCAGAAATTTGGTGCGCTCAAAATCAAGTTTTGTGTTGTCATCAAACAGAACTTGAAGTTTCCAGTTCTCATGTGGATTGCCATAACGTAGAACATAAAAAGTAATTGAAGTCGAAGTAAATAAATTGTTAGGAGTTGTGGCATCTTTTAATTCATCTTTTATTCTGTCATAACATTGTAGACCATCATCTATTCCATCACTGTCTTGTGATTCATGTGTCTCAATTTCGTCGTTTTCTGTCGTTGTTGTCGTCATCTATCTACGCAAAACTTTGAAGAAAAATTAAACTAAATTATGTAAAAAAATAACTGGCAAAAACGCAGTATCGATAGTAACTGAAAAGTAGACGTGTCTATCTCTCTTGTAGAAATTTCCATTCACTTTCAAACAATAGATTTCAAATATGCAATAATTACATTTAAGATGTGAGCAAGATTTTAGAAAGGCAAGATGTTCTTTGTTATAAGTTATGGAGGCGAAACTTTTAGTTACTATTTCTATCCAACACTTTCTTTTAAGGATTTGAGTGTTTCAAATAACATGTTATTTAAATGCAAGAAAACATTGTGTTGTTCAAGGTCAAAAGTATCTATGACAGATATTTCACCATTTTTGAGTAAAAAATTTCCTTCCGTTTTGTGGCTTGTTAGAAATAAGCATGATATGTGTGACTTTTTATCTTGTACTTTAGATTATTCACTAATAATATCGTTGGTTTGTTCCAACAAGCCACATATATAGGAAAAAAACTCTCATTACAATGATAAGACATATTATCACCAAACTCCTGTGAGATATGGGTGAAAGGAGTATCTATAAAATATGGCAACACCCACGAACATCCATCAAAGAGGATGAGTCTAGACTTGTGTATACTGATAGAGCTCACGAGCAAACATATCGAAGTAATCAATCCGTTTAGTTTTCATAGTTTAACCATAAGTAGATCTCAATAAGATATGAAAAATCTAAACACTGTTGATCCCCTGGTACCTTTCTTCTCGAGATATACAATTTTTAAGAAATTTGCCTTATAGAGTCATAGATTTCCAACAAAATCGTATTATCGAATTTTGATCTGAAACTGCCCATATTAATCTACTAAGTAGAGTAGTTTGTGCATGAAATTTTGCAGTTTTTTAACGCAATTTTTAACCTTTTGCGGACGGGGTTTTTGACAATAGTAGGACATAACTCATTGAATGTCGTCGATAAAATTTAATGTATCATATGTTGACATTTGTGACATTGCCATATTACTTACAAGCTTCTGTATCACGATAAATTAACTGCTCAACAAACTAATTCCACTTGCTCTTGATTGATCTAGTATTATAAACTATCCCCAAATTTTAAGAAATATTTCAAGTGGTACATATATCACGCCCACCCCAAAGGATTAAGAGCTATCCATTTCTTAAAACACCCATCTTTCTTACAATAGCCGTGAAAAGAGCCTATACTTTAGGAAATGCACATCTCTTATAGAATACGTTAAACAGTTCTGAAGTTTTGTGTGCAACCTACTCTACTTGAGAGATTAATAAGGGCAAAGTCTCAAGTCAAAATTCAGTATTAAGATTTTGCTAGAAATCGGGGATTTTATGAGGAAAATTTCTTAAAAATGCGATATCTCTGGAGTAAGGGCATGAGGGGATAAATCCTGTTTAGGCTTTTCATATCTTATTGAAGTCTGCTTGTAACCAAAAGATGGAACCTAAAAGGCTTGAGAATCTTGGTATATTCCATCGTAAGTAGTTTAAACAGCAACCTTCAAAGATCCCAACTAAATCCTCATGATTTATCAAGATCGCGAGTAGATTTGATCTTGTCTTGCATGCTATGGAAGTGTTTATTCTTGAGCAGTTCCGAGTAGGATCTTGATCGAACCTTTACGCAATTAGGCTTCGATATTTTCTATTAGTATCTAGGAATCTTTTTTTCATTTCATTGAGAACTCAGGTATAAATGATATAATTTCCAGTTTTCCTGGTTTCCCCTCTTTCTAAATCTGCAACAGTTCAACTTTTTCCGACACTACGAAAATTTTCAAAACAACTCCTTTACCTATCACACTCTTCGCGATTACGCAGATTTCACTCATCTCCTGTTGATTAAATATGAACCTGTATCGACTGATACCGCATTAAAATAGATTTTATAAGAGATGTTCCCTTGCCAGTTGCTCCTCACCAGTATTTGCTCTCGAGACCCAGAGCAAGCCTTATTCAAAACCGGAACCCACTCTCTGTCTCGCCCTCACCCTTACTTACTAGGAAAACCTCCGAGGTGCCATAGCGTTTTTGAACGGGAGCAGTGCATCTTATAGACCTTGGTGAATTATGTTTACAGTTAAAAGAGTTCGAGCCTATACCATGTGCCTGACGAGATATCGAGGTTTTAGTAAATTTCCCGTATACGACCCTACTTTCCAGCACAACCTTACTTTCCAATATTTGACATGAAACTTTACCCACATAAAGACTTCGGTTAGAGTAGCTCACAGGATAAAATTCAGAATTTTTCGACGATGTCTCTTCGAGATATGAAGATTTCAAAAAATGCATGCTGTATATACTATCTATAGAAAAAAGGCCTTATCTTGTTATCTTCATATCTCGAAGAGACTTCGTTGAAAAATTCTGCATTTTTTTCTATGAGCTGGTCTAGCTGAAGTCTTTATGTAGTTAAAGTTTCATGTAAAAATTTGAAAAAAGGTTGTGCTGGAAAAGTAGGGTCGTATAGAGGAAGTTCACTAAAACCTCAATATCTCGTCAGTAGCACGCTATAGGCTCTAACTCCTTTAATCATAAACATAATTTATCAAGGTCTGTAAGATGAAATAAGTCATGACCCAAAAACGCTCTGGCATTTAAGTAGGTTCACTTTCCGATTTGCACTTACATCCACATCTATTTGGGGAGCAACTGTCATTAGGAGGCAACTACCTGGGGAACTTCATTCGTGTTATCATTAAAACGATCCATGTCTAAAGTCTACTATTATAATCTTCATCAAAAAGGCCCTAATCTCAATCCTGATTATTTCTTGAGAAACCCTGGAAGGATCTCTCAGGATCCTGAAACTCAAAGATCCTATCAGGTTTTATTCAGGATTCTGTTTCCCATCCTAGTGAATTCGGCTTCCAAAATTTTTTTCAGTTTCAATAGGATCCTGTCCAAGATTTTTTCAGATTCTTGCTCAAATATATTTCTGAGTTGTGGATGAAGAATCCAGTCAGGATTTCGTCTAGATCCTTGAAAAGATTATGAGGAAATATTTTTTGCTAAGATTCGTTTAGGTTTATGCCAAAGTCTCAACTAAATCCTCGCCATTAAATCTTATCAGGATCCTTAACACGTCAGACTAAGATCTTAGCAAGAAAATGAATGAATCCTTATGAAGCGAAATTCAATAATCCTGAAAGGTTCCTGAAAAAAAATCAAAGAATCTCACTAAGATTTTTGAAGGCTGTCATATATTGTATTCATTTATCTTCACTTCTTGAAAAAGTATAAAAGATCCTTCAGGAATATATATTGCCAGGATCTCGTCAAGAATGAAAGATGATTGCTTTCAAGATTTCGTGTAGCTCTTATTCAACTTATCTAATAAACAAAAATCTCATGATCCTGTTAGGATTTACTTCAAATTCTTTATGAGATCCTAGCACAAATTATAGATACAATTTAGTTAACTATGAGTAAGTTTTAGTTATGCCCTATAATATGCTATGAGAGTTCTAACAAGAATTATACGTATATTAGTTGAGGGTCAGTTCAAAGGTAATGCGAGATGGTACTAATCAGTATCTTCCCAAGATTTGATCAAAGTCTCTCTCAGAAGTCTTCAAGAATAAACATTACGAATTTTGAGAATGTAATACAAATATGATCGAGATCTTGACGAAAAAATGCAAGAATCTATCTAGGATCATTCCAGACTCGATTATAGAATGTATAAAGAGTGCCTTGTTGATAGCATGTATATCGTTATTAAACGTGTCAAACCTTCATTGTTAATGGAATATGATAATGTTGATATTTATCCTCCAGCTTCTTTACGTTCTCATTGTTTTTATGCATCTTTGAGTGATGGCTTAATGTTTCTCACTAGCTATTCATGTGCATATGAACATGACTAAATGAAGCATAAAAAATACATTTAAATATATTTTGAATTAACTTATCATGAACAAATAAAAATTTTAATTCATGCTCTTCCGAATTGAGCAGATGATTTAAAAAAAATAAGTTTATGAAAAATTAAAAACATATAAATAAATAATATTTTGAATCCATTAAATTATTTCAAAAAAAAGTAATTTAACACATAGAATTAACTCAATGACGAAAAAATTATAAATAAATTTATCAAATTTAGAATCGGAAAATAGTTAAGAAATAAAGAATGGAAAGAAAAAGAAATCTAAAAATGACTTCTTATATCATTTTTAGCTGATCAGTTCATGAACTGGTGGTCTAGAAATTAATACTCTGTGTTCACATTTGATCTATTCTATTTAGAAAATCTTCTACAATCCTGACACACATTCTGCCGAGATACTGGTAAGTTCAACTCTTGTAAATATACACTGAAAAGTCTTGAGCCTTGTCTCACAGTAGATTCGTGACACATTCTTTCATCATAGTTACACAGAAGTGTAGCAGTGTAAGATACGAATCCTGACAATATCCTTGAAAAATCTTGTTTTAAATCCTGATAGGATCCTGAAAATTCTCCGGATACACATTTCTTTGAAAATTTTCCCTTTCCTTAGGAAAAAACGTTGAATGCTTGTAGGATCATGTTCATAACTGGAAAGGATCAGGCTCTGAAATATCAAAGGTTTTCCATAAAGAAGAAATTCAATATACAAACTGAAGGTCGATAAAGAATTTTTAGAGATGAAATTTACTATTTTTGTCTCCTGTTTGGTGGCTCTCTCTCTCTCTGCCCATAGTATAAGATTGAAAGTTTTATTATAGTCGTGCCACCAAAGCTTCAACACGTCCTCCAAATTTCAGAGAATTTCGGCTCACTTGAGCTTTCAAAAAAAAGCTCCATTCGGTTTCAGTTGGTGATCTGTATGTACTCGTTTTATTAGTGAATTTTGTCATCATTAGGAAATTATTTTTTTATTGTTATTAAATATGATCAATAAAGAAGCAGAATATGATAGTGATGGGAAAAAAGAATACTACGCATTGAAATGATAAAGCATTAAACCATAACCAATGAATAATGTATTTTGTCATTGACAATGTTCTACAGCTTTTTTTATGGGTTTTTAACTGTAACTTCAATCATGACACGCTGAGTACTTGATGTTTCCCATGATCGTTTATAAGCAAATGAAATCAAATAACTTCCAGGTGTATTAACATTAAATTGCCACATCCAACATCCTAAATAAAATTGATAATTATATTACTCTCATTTAAATTTTTAATATTTATCTATGTCATCTTTTATAGTTCATTCTTCTGTGTACTCGTAAATATAATTAAACAATTTTCGACTTCTATGGACAACTATGTAAGACATTTAATTTTGAGATTGAACGAGTTATAAATATGATATGAATTTTATGAATTGTTAAAAAACTTCTGTTGAATGCTGTATATGTATTGACTTACCTCCAGAACCGGCCACACCATCAGGATGTTTATCCATAATGTATTCAGAATCAAAAGATTGAAATTTATTTGGTGAAACTTCTTCTGTCCACATATAACCAGTAGTTGGATTGCCAGGAATTTTAATGAAGAATGCTGAATATGAAGGAACAGTTATAGACTGCATTTTCTGATCGATATTGATCGTAAATGTATTATCATAGCTTGCGAGCCAATTAAATTTCTTAGATATTCCAGTACAACTTTGAGAATAAGTCAAAACAGGCAAGAGGACAAATAACAGAAACAACAACATGTTTTATATCTAAAATATAAATTAAACAATTCTAATATTTACAATGTGGAAGAAAAATTTCTCCTTTCTTTATGATCTCTTTGTTGATATGTATCAAACTTACTTAAAATAAAGAGCATCTGCTCTTACTGATCACGAGTTAGATTTATTATGTTCGAGTACATCTAGTAATGTTGTATTAGGATTAGTATTCAAATTATATAATAATTACATATTTTTATGTTTGAGTAATAGACATAAAAACGTAATTTATTATGAAACAGCATTAGGTTAATATCTTCGAATGATATATAACGATCGTCAATAATATATAGCATTCAAAAAATGTTTTAAATTTCAATTTTATATATCTTGATATTTCCTAGTTCTGAAAAAGTATACTAATGTAACAACTATTAAATGTCCATCACGATTACTTTAATTGAATATATAGTTCGACATATATCTGCTGATTCGATTCATTGATAAATTTCTCTTTTCATTGTTTTATATCGTTCCATTCTTTTCTTAACATTTGAATTGTTTTCTAGCTGAATAAGTTCTCATATCCTAATTGCCCATCTACAGAAAAGTAGGTCTTGATGAATTTGATTTCCATCAAGGTTCATAAATTCAGGTTTCGTTACTTTTCATGCACTAAAGTTCGAAGTCGACAGGGATATTCATTAATAAATAAAATATTAATAAAAATACCTTGCTGGAAATAAACAATAATATAAGTACACACCTGTTGAATTAATTTCGGTTTCTAATAATTTTTTCTGTAATACAAGTATTTTATCCTGCCGATATCCAGCTAAAGAAAAACGTATATATAAAAGAAAGATTATGTGAAAGCAATGCACATGACTTCAATGCAAATAAAATGCAAATTTTTCAAAGGACGATATTTAGGCGATGGTGAGAATATGAACAACTGTTGATATTATTTTTACAATAACGATGAACACGTTCTCCTTCTCATTTTTATCTTTGAGATATGAATACATCTGGATTAAAGGGTAACACTTCGTTTCTAGAGATGCGAATCGATTGGCTAATCGCGGAACCAACTTGATGTTTCAAAAATACCAAACTATTATTAAAAAACATTAGTCTATGCCCTTACCAAATCGTGGTTTTTTGTTCATGTCAATCATAGAGGACTCGTCTATTGAAAACTGCTTTGGTCTCATTAGAATATAGCTCCCTTTTTATTTTCAAACGCATGTGTAGAAAAACTTGATTTCATATTTAGACATCATCAAAAAAAAAGTCTATCATTAAAACAACAATAGAATAAGAGATAGAAGCAGAATTTTATCTATCTATATATACATATATATATAAAGAAGAAAGTTTGTTTGTCTATCTATCTGTTCGTTCTTCTTGCATTTGGACACGGTACGAACAAATCCAATGAAATTTTGCACACAAATATCTTTCGACCAGAGGAAGGTTATAGGATAGCTTTCGACATAAAATTTTTCTCTTAAGGGGGATGTTTGCCCCTCATATTGTGGAATTTACTACAATAAATGCTTTTTTCCGAGAATTTGTGCGTATTATTGTTTTCTCAATAATTCAAGAACAGACGGATATAAAAACATGTGCTTTTTGCTCATGGGTCACGCAACATTTTAAGATAATCAAAAGAAAACGAATAGAATGTATAAGATGAAGTGCAACCATATGATTGAAAATATCTATCTAATAAAGAAAGTAAAAGGTGATATAAAATTCCATTACTCATAATTCATAATCTGTATCTATAAAGAAGTTGTGTGTGCCTATGTGTGTGTTTCTTGGGCATTTGGACATCTCACAAACTAGCGGTGCCAAACTTTTCATGGTATATTCTTAGCTTCCGAGGAAGATCGAGAGTGAATCAGGATGATCGGTGATAGGGTTGAGTTGAAATTTCACACAGGTTATGATACATTGCAATTTTTCTCAATATTTCAAAAAATTCGGAGCATTTGCTACCATTGTTAGAATATTCACTTCTTAGTGTCACTTTTTTTTTGCACTGAGTGTTGATATTAAGTATGGAAATACGCATGAGTTAAGGAAAAGACAGTCACACCTCCACACTATTTGCTGAATTTTCCGATTTTGAAAATGAATGTAAGTGTATGCACGGCAGAACATGTGCTCGAGCAAAGTCGAGCGCTACCGCTAGTAGCTGATAAAAGAATATTAAAATTATTTTGATCAGTCATTAATGTGTAATGTGACAATAAATGATAACCAATTAATTCATTTACATAGAAATATTCAAATATGGAAATATGTAATTCACTATTCAAATATGGAAATATGTAATTCACTATTCAAATATGGAAATATGTACTTAGGTCTGACCAAAAGTTCTGAGATTTTTAAAAAAACATATAAAGAAAAAGAGAAAGTTTGAGTTTTATTTCATTAAATGTTCGAAGTAGTCCCCATCATTATTTATACAAAAGTCCATCCTCTCTAACAGTTTGTCAAAAGTTTTTTTATATTCTTCTTCTGGAATATTTTTCATCACCTTGGATACTGCACGAGCTAATGATGTTTCATTTGGTTGTTCAGTTAAGTTACGCTTGAGGTAGTCATTTAACCAATAATCACATGGTGCAAGGTCAGGTGAATATGGTGGATGCGGCATTATTTTGATACCTTCTTCTGTTAAATAATTAATAACATCAGAATGACGATGGGGTCCAGCATTGTCGTGAAGCAATTTTATACCTTTTGTACCTGCTGATTTTCTTTGTTTCCGTATTTCCTTGACAACAGGCTTGAGGCAATTTTCAATATAATAGTTGTGATCTATAGTCTTGCCTTCATCAACACCATGCACAAGAACAGGACCATTTGATTTAAAGAATATAGAAAATAAATTTTTTGGTTCAAATTTGCTTCGACGAACGACAGTAGTTGGTGGTTCACCTTCGCCAACCCAGCTTGCGTTTGTTGACTTGTGATGAATCTGCCTATGGTAAATCCACGTCTCATCACCTGTTATAATATCACATAATCGCCAAGAACCACCTTTAAATTTTGCCAAATTTTCACGACAAAGTCGAACTCGTTGTTGTTTTTGTTCATCAGTTAGTTGATGGGGCACCCAACGCGATGTAACTTTTTTCATCTTGAGACAGTCGTGGATTATTCGTTCTATTGTACCATGAGAGAGAGAAGTCTCAGCTATAATTTCATCATAAGTTGAATGGGGATCATTGCTGATAACTTGTCGAACTAGTTCAATATTTTCATCTGTAAGTTCGGATACTGGACGACCAGATCGAGGATCATCATTGACATCTTCTTTTCCTTCACGAAAACGTTTTGTCCATCTTGCAACTGTTGGATATGATGGAGCATTGGGTCCCAAAGCTGTTGCAAGTTCTTCATGAATTGTCTTTGGATCCACTTCCAAAATGGTTCGAATTTTTATATAATATCGGTTGAGTTCATTATCCATTTAAAAAAATTTTTTTTGGTTCGAATTAAAGCTTATCTGAAAAATTACTATAACTAAGTCCAAAATAGATTTATTATATATATTATTATAGACAAGACATTCCACTATTTATCCATGTAAAAGTCTCTTGAATGTTAATTGGTTTATAAAATTGCCAATAACGTTCTCAGAACTTTTGGTCAGACCTAAGTAATTCACTATTCAAATCTTCGAATACAGATGGTTTTCATAGCATCATCTAATATTAAAAAAACATGTAACTTTGTACATAAAAAAGGTTTTTGCAAGTAATTGCGCAATTAAATTCGTCATATTCTTCTCATATAAATTCAATAGGAAAGAAAAAAAAGCTACTACTATAAATTATAGTTCTAAATAACTTAAGAAATTGATAGTTAGTCAATAACAAACTGATTATTTTTTATAGCAAATATTATAAATATAAAAAGTAAGAAAATGGCCAACATGATCGTTTTCAATGATATCATTTATCGATTAATAATATTAATTATTACGCAAGTATTATAAATGCTTTACCGAGTATTCTGATGCAATATCTATCAATAACAAAAAAGAATTGAGATAGCAGTGGGTAGTTTTGATCTACCGTCCTCTGAGTTATGAATCCAGCGCTCTCCTACTGAGCTACACTGCTTGTACATATTTTTTTGCTCAGACATATTTTATATATTTACTCGATAAAGTGTTCGTTTCATATGACTTAGTAAATATTAGGTTGACAATAAAGTTTTTGCAATTTTTTTGAAAATTTTCTAAAACATTCGAGAAAGATCTAGAAGTTTCCACATTAAGGGTATATAAAGAAAGTGTGAAAAATCAGAAAAAATACAATTTTAACCTTATCGTCATTTTTTCCTGCTTCAAATTAAGACCTTTTCTTTTACTATAGTATCATCTTCTATATATGATACATAGTATATTATTTATATAATAGGTGCGAATGAAAAATAAAACACTACTAATCAATGATACGTTTTTAAATCTCTATCGTCAAAAATTAATACGTCGCAAAAATAACTTATTCATACGGAAAAAAACTATATTTATTTTTCATACTTCATTACTCATTCAATGTCTTGTATGTCCCAATGTAGAAGAAAAATACTGATATTGAGAAAAAAAATTTTAAAGATTTTATCAATCGTTTAATGTTCCCATGTCCCGACATAAAAAAGAAATCATTCAGATTAAGAAAATATTTTTTTAAAGATTTTGTGAGCTTTTCAATGTCTCTATGTCCCCTCAATTAAAAAAATTTAACCAAATATGCTCGATTAAACAAAATAGAACACCTATCTTATTAGTGTTGATAAATAACAATAATTCTAAATACATCTCTGTCATGAAATAAACCAGATAACACAATTAAATCATATCATCAATAAACAAATTCTCTAATGGATATTTAATGATTTTCACTCGAAAATAAATTATATTAAAGAAAAACAAATGAATATTTATTGTTTTTTCATATAACATGAACGAAAAAGTACCTGAAATGAGATTGAGCCCTTCAAACTTGAGTTCAAGTATTCAAACATTCAACTAATAAACTATTCAATTATTTTCCTTTTTCAGCGTTGCACCCTCACCCTCAAGATCGTTTTTCAATTCTATTTAAAAACACCAGATAATTATCTAATGATCGAAATATGACAAATAATTGTAAAATATCTCGAATTGCTAAACGTCGACGAACACTTTCAGATGAAAATAGATTTCCAAGTGATGAATCAAGTAAAGATGAAATCAAATTTCGAAAAAAAATTTTTTTTTAAGCCATCAACGGGTTCAGTTCTTTCCCAAATAAGTAATTCATCATCATCATTATTTTCTTCTGCTACATCCCATTCATGTACAACACCAATTGGAACACATATTTCACCAGAACTCGAATCCACCATAAAAGTTTTTCCATCAATGGTAAGAAATGCTTTACCAGATGATACCCGTAAATATTCAGTATGTGTTTCATGCCAATGAAGACCAGTTCGGTTTACAATACTATAATTCAATCAAATTATGTTCTCGAAAGAATACGTTTTGTTTTACTTACCCTGGACCAGATTTTAAAACAAATTTAACAAGAAATCAACTATATGGAATCTTTTCACCATCAATTTTGTCAGATTACATTTTTGAAAATTAATCTTCAAGATGATCGTCTAATTGTTCAAGGCTCATCAAAAAATATCTTTTGATGCTTTCAGTTTGCTCGAAGGTTCTCAACTTTATTCATTCGATATCCTATGATAGAAAAATTCACTAGCACAAATGTAGGTTATTGTCCATATTTAGTTTACCATCCTCAATCAAACAAAATTTTCGTCTACAATTTGAGACAAATTCTCGCTTTGTCACTTGATGATAAAACAACAATAAAAATCGTTTTATCATTTATTAACAAGGAGGAAAACAATTTCAACAATGGCTATTGATCAAACAGTCTGTCTGATTCGATTATTTTCAATGACGACAAGTTTTTTTCACAATTATCCGTCCATCTTCTAGCTTCGTTTGAAAAGCTTTTGTGACTGCACATGTTCAATATTATAAACTACTTTCAATTTCCTTTTATTTAATGAGTCTTCTATGAATAAATCGATCCAATCTTGATCGATCACACCTGATGGTACTCTATCTGTAAATGACAAATATTGAATAATGAATTTATTATCGATTTTTGATCCAAACAAAATTCTTTCCATTGCTCAGCCGGTTTCATCTTGCAGACAATATGTCATCGGAGTGCGAAATCGTTTTGGGTCGTGCTTGTGCATACGTTGACCAAATTCTATAATACAAATATGGCTAAGTTCGTGTAATAATTTGACGAAAATAAGAAATATTTCTAAGCACAACTGCAAATCAGAATTGAGAATAATAACACTATGTTGGATAATGTACCACATGTTCCTCGAAAACGGCTGTAATCATCCGGTAAATCACCTATTGTAAATGATATTTACGAACACAATTTCCCAGGAAGCCCAATCCGACAGGGGGATCACATCGGATTCCGACACGGAATTGGTTGGAACGGAAACAATCATTTCCGACAGAAACCGAATACCGAGTCCCATCCATATAGAAATCCCTTTCTCAGGAATTAAAAATCCTTTTGTTTGCTACCTAAGTAAATATACGAATTGTTCTATATGTTGCCTTAGTGGAGAAATAGGTTTCTCAGAGATTTGAAATTGTTATACGTATGACTTTGCTACAGTGATTGTTTTTCGTACGATACAAATTCTCTCTGACGAAGGAACTTCCTCAACTGTCAAATCAATTTTGAGGGCGGATTCTGTTCATAGAGTAGACCTTGGTGAGATAAAGTTCTCGTGAGTATTGTTTTCAGTAATTTGAAAGATAAAAGGAAACTCAATTTAAACAAGTAACGCTCGTCTGCAGACTCGCTCAGCTCTTTCTCGTAGAAATTCTGTTTCGGAACTATCACCAAGCCGTTCAATCATAGAAATCAAAGGATATGGAAGGGCATTTCAACTTCCCCAATCTGAAGTATCTTTGTTTAAATTTTATAAAATTTTTTTTTTTGCAAAAAAACGATCCTTTGTGTAAAAAAATCGATCCGAAAAAAAATTTTAAAAAACTAATATCAGATTTGGATTCCTCGACCCCGATTACTCTTCGGTCAAGTCTTATAAAAAATCACTCTGAATCGATGTTTTTTTGGCCATGCGGACATACAAACAATCAAGCAAGTAAGCAGATAATTTATGTTTACAAGACTCTTCTCTACGAGAAAGAGAATATAGATAAGAGAAATTACACCATC
>JAJEKB010008493.1:0-28483 GCA_022393335.1 Macrotrachela quadricornifera | reverse complement strand
ACACCCTGTAATTTACCGTTTCTAACATCGGACAATTTTTGCTCCGGACATCCGGTATTTTCATTTCGATCTTCCGGTTTTTCCATTTCGGACATCCGGACACTTTTACAACAACTGGGTGGCGTTACGGACATCTAAGACCGATGTTCGTAAAAAAAAGCGAGGACGAAAAGGGAGCCCCCCATATTCATCAATTTGATGAGTTTTTGTCTGAAGATTCTTGCCAACACATCATGCCGGTCAAAAGGACTTTGACCACTCATTAGCTCTTCTTCAATTTTTCCCCACTTAGACAAGTCGGGTCTTCCATAATTTCTAACATACGTCATCGCATCTTGTGTGTATTCATGCATGTGACGCAGGCTTCCCGTGAAAGTAGATGGTAATATTACTAATTGGTCAGTACTATCAGCATTTCCATTGTTGACTATTGCGTCCCTCAAATGAATGTATTCATGAACTCTAAGTTTCTTTTAATTCAGGTGCACAAGCAATAATCGCTCACTTTCGATCTTGGCGTACATTTCAACCACAAGGTGGTGGAAGAGTTGTCGACATCGTAGGATGTGATTGACAGCTCCAGCTCATACCATTATTCTGTAAGCATAGAAGTCCATAGCCGATAATTCCTTCCCGCCGACAGCTGCTCTCTAAAAAAGGTTCTGTCGAATTTTTTATCCTTTTTTTGAGACTTTGAGCACATTTGGAAATCCACAGAGCCTTTTTAGAGGATTCTGTAAAACTCCTTTTTTTTTAGAGAGTACTCCTTTTGTCGGATTAGTCTGCATGATGGAGCAATTATAGCCATTTTCTCCCTCCCAAAAGATAAGAGAATATTGCAAGGCGTCATAGGAACTGTGTGTCTCAGATACAACTTGCTGCTGACTGTTTTTCTTCTCTAAGGCAATATCTCATTTGCTAAACATTCGTTGAAGTGTCTTGCATGATTCCCAACAGGTTTCTTGTCTGCTCCAATGATTTCCTTGTATTCATCCAAAGACATTCTTTCAAGAGAAGTCTTGAAACTATTATACCGATGAAGCATTTACTGTAATTTTAAGACGATGCCCCTGGGTGTTGCAGGATTAGTATTGCACCGTTGTTCTGCTTGCTTGCATTCATCACCTATGAAGTCAATTTGAAAAAAATGATGTTCTTCATTGAAGGATGGCAACAGAGAACCTATACGATGGTATACCTGACCCTGAACCTTGAAGATAGGCATATGACCGGACTCAAACACCTTTTCTGATGCACCAAAAGATGTGATCTGAAAGCATGAGTTGTATTCCCTGATACTCTCCACGAAATGCTTCGATTCAGATGTTGTTCTAGACATGAGTGATTTTAATAGCTCAGGAGAAGGTCTAAGTAATGGTAATTTTGCTTTACCACTGGAGCAACACATACCTGGTGCTTCTCCTAACCACTTAAACTCCTCACAATGTGAACAAACATCAATCATTCGTCCAATATACAGCTGTGGATGACGACTGTCATAGCTTTTGTTGGATCATATTTGAACGCTTCCCCTTTCATAAATGTTCATTGTACCGTTCTTGCGGCGGCTTGTCGTCTACGTTAATCTTCACTTCGAATCCTTGTCTGTTGTGGAGCTTCGACAGCCCTGGAGGCTGCCATTCTTCTGGAAACCGATGTGATTCTTCTCAGAGAAGTTCTTCTTTAGGTTGGCATAATTAAAAACTTTTGAATCTGAGAGAGAAAGGTAGAAAACCTCTTGAAGAAGTTTGCTTTTCCGTAGAATATGTATTGTATATGTTGCTAGAATCGCCGAAGGATGAGAAACACTATAGTGAATATACCGCTTTGATAGTGAAAGACAATAGAAAAAGACATCTACTTAGATTGATGTACAGTACTGGAACGCTTCAGTATCGTCATCTCATAATGTAAGATGAAAAGTCCAATGACAAAGAAATTAAGTCATATTTTTTCAAGGATATACCACATCTAATTTTGTAGTCATTCCATTCAAATACGTTCTTATTATTAAGACGTCATCGTCATGAGTCAAGAAAAAGAACAAATACGTTGTTTTTGTGAGTTAGAGAAAACAAATAGACGCACCATGGTAGTGAAGCAACAAAAGACTCATGTACATTTTTCTCTTATAACCTATTAAAAATGATCGATTTTCACATTTAAACTAGAGAATTATCGATAAGATATGATTAATAGTAGAATCATAACAGATTCGCTAAATTTCTGGAAAATTGACGCATATTTCATTGTGATATGACTTGGGCGAACTTTCACCCAGGCATCTCTTCCTACCTCTATTAATGGTGACAGTACTCTTTAAAACTTTCTCTGAACCTAGGAGAGCATCGTAGAAAGTTTGGTAATGTTAACTATCAGAGTACTATCTGGGTGAGGTTCCACCCCCCTCACCCACACCCTCACCCAAGCATTGCGTAAAGTTTGGTTATTGTAGATGTAACAGGGACTGAATGCATAGCAAAGACTCTCGATCATTTTTGGGGGTGGGAGGGGCGAAAAATTTCGAGATAACTCAAATTTTTCGCAGACACGGCGTAAAAAGTGGAAGAGGCTAGCCTATCCCCTCTCACATCGAGAACCCTGGTCTAGTTCAATTTTAGCAAATGTTTGTCTGAACATTTCAGACTAGATCTCCACTCTTCAATGATTGAACTTTTGTTAACTTTCTTCTAAAAATCCAGAATTAAACTGTTTTTCTCAAATAACTTATAAAATGAAATAAAAACTTTTCCACTTTACAAAAAAGTAAATATACTTTTATTATTGAATAGTCATGACAAGAGTGGCCATCACCTTCGGCAGCAAAATTTATTATGAAATTTCATCATTTATATTCGATAGTCCTTTAGTTTTTGAAAAGAAACGACTGAGAATAATAGAATTTCTAATTAACGGTGATAAAATAATACCAGTTGCACAAGTATAATCAATTTTTTGAAAAGTAAAACTTTGAATAATCGTTGCTAAAATAAACATCTTTGATTTTATGAACACCGAAAAACTCTTTCGAATATGAAAGAAAATAGATTTTTTTTGTTCCAAGAGTTAAATCAATTTAAAAAGATCGAACAAATATTTTCATTTTAGGAACATCAATTTCATTCATATATATCAAATAACTTCAGTATAATTTATTAATTTATAATTAATTTTCAACAGAAAATAAAATGTCAACAAGTCAATCAATAAATCAAAATGAACAACAACATCATGTTATTAAATATATTCTTGATAAATTAGAAAAATATGCACATAAATCTCATATTTGGCGTTTAATTCATGCATCACATCTTCGTCGTAATCTTCTTCGTCGATCTCGACATGTATCAAAAATTTATGCAATATCAGAAGATCTTGTTCGTCAATGTATTAATCAACTTTTTACTGATGTTGATCAATATGTAACACAACTTTATCGATTTATTTATTCTCAAGAATTTAATGATACAATACCATTATTTAATGATATAAATAGAAAACATACAGCATGGCATACTATACAAATAGAACGTGCTCGACAATTATTTCCAAATAAACAACAATTAACTGATAATGATTTATTAGAAAATTATTATACATATATTCGAGAAAAATTAACACCAAAACAGAATGTAACAAATACAAATCAAAAATCTCAATGTCGCAAAGATTCATTTGACTTAAATCAAGCTTATACAGGAGCTGAATCGGAAGCAAAAGATTTTCTAAAGAATATTATAGAAAATTTTCGTGAAAGAAAACTACCCAATTTAGAAATCATTGATGAAATGATTAAATTAGGTATGTATTTAAATTCTCTAAATTTATTCAATTATTATTCTTTAATCTTAAATAGGAACAACTGATATGAAAAAAATTCCATCAAAAGAAGATTTTCAAAGAAGTAGTAGTTTCTTAGGAAGAGTATTAATATTTCATCGTTTTAAAGAAGCATATAAAAATATTTTACAAAATACAAGTGATGATTTTATGTTACTTCGTTTTGGAAAAGTATTCGGTCGAGATGAATTATCATATACACAACAAATGAATAAACAATTTTTTTATCTTTTACATTTATTTCTTAAATCAATAGCTATGTTATTTACATTATTAACAACAAATACAAACGATAATGTTTTAACATCAATACCAGATATTAGTTCACTTTTCTTTTTTGATCATGATTCTTCAATAATAAAATTAAATACAGATATATTTTCTCCTAAATCAAATATTGATCGTTGGACTTGGTTATTAGAACAATGGAGAGATAAATTAAGAACTATGCCTATGTTATTAACACAAGCTGGTGCTTTTAGTCGTCTTGTTCGTACAACAATTGGTATTGGTCTTATGTATCTTGGTAAAACTGCTGAAACAATGGTTATAAATGGTCGTTTAACACTAAATATTGATTTAATAAATGAACAATTATTTTGTGCACTTCAAACAGGTTTTTATTTTGGTATTGCCTATTCTGTTGTTGATTGTCTTCAAGATGAAATTCATAATCTTGATAATTTATCATTAAATTTTTTTAATTTTAATAATGATAAAAATCCATCATTAACATTAGATGAAACAGTTGATAAATGGCTTTATACAATGGAACAATTATTAAGTGGAATAGATATTGATCGAAATCAATTACCAAAAACTCCACTTACACCAATGTTAATCGAATCATTTGATAATCTTTTATTATTAACAGAATCAACAAATACTACATGTGGATCTTTTAATGAATTAGCTCTTCTATTACGTTCACAACGAATTGATAGAAAAAAAATCGATAAATATTATAATGATGAACAACTTTATTTAGGTTAGTTATTATAATTTTTCTTATAGAAAATATTTAATTTAATAATTTAGGATCTGTTCTCAAAGCACATTTTACTTATACATGTACAACTCATCTTGCTAATATGAATTCAGCACGTGATGAACATGAACGTCTTTGGATAATGCCATTTTTAGGACAATTAACAGATGATTGTCGAGATTTTAATGATGATATTAAATCAAAATCAATTACTCCTTTTACATATTATGCATCATTAATAAAACGTAAAGAATCATTTTCTAATCGTTTACTTAATCCATTTTATACATTTTTAAATATTTGTTCAAATATATACTTATCAAGTAATCGTGATAGACAAACAGGTGCATTTTTAGGTCGTCGTATAGCTCGTACATTACGTTCAATTGAAATAACAGGTGGTGATGAAACATCATATCTTCAATTTCTTAATATATTTTGTAAAAATAATACAAATTTATTTGATTATTGTTGGAATAAATTACGTAAACAATTTTCTATAATAACTGATCCTGAAAAAACATTTTTTCGAGTATTTGATACTTCAAGTATTAAATATGCTCGAATAAATCGAAAATTAGAAACATATGTATGTGAAAATTTAATGAAAATTGAAAATGCATTAAATATTCTTCCAATGAATTCTAATAATGTAACTATATATGAAGAAGATATATTAGTTTCCGCAATGAATTATAGTGTAAAAGCTGGTGGTAAACGTTTAAGACCATTATTAATGTTAATGATTGCTGATTTATATGATATTGATATTAATTTAATATTACCATTAACATCTGGTATTGAATATTTACATACATCATCATTAATATTTGATGATCTTCCTGCACAAGATAATAGTGATTTACGACGAGGACGATCAACACTTCATAAAACAATAATTAATAATGATGTACCATTAAATTTATGTGAAGGACGAGCACAATTATCTGGTGTTGATCTTATTGCAATAAGTATGAATATAATTACAAATGGTCTTACTAAAAATGGTTTTTTACCTGAACGTGTTAATCGAGTTATTGGAGAAATTTCTACATTAATGCATGATCTTTGTATTGGACAAATGATGGATTTACGTGCAGCACATGTTGGGATTGAAAATGATAATAAACAAATAGATAAACTTGATCAAATAGCTTGGTTTAAAACAGGAAAAACTATTGAAGTTGTATTAACTACACCTATTATTCTTGTTAAATCATCATCAGATGAATTAAATAATGAATTATTACGTATTAGAGAATTAAGTCGTCTTATGGGTATTATGTTTCAAATGCGTGATGATTTATTAGATATTGAAGGTAATGATGATATTGGAAAACCAATAGCACTTGATATTAAAAATCATACAGTTACATATATATCAATACTTGGAATTGAAAATACACAATATCGTCTTCAACAATTTCAAATTGATGCATTAAAATTAATAGATGAATGTTGGCCAACATGTCCAGAAACAATTAAAGATGTTGTGAAATATATTGTTACACGAAAAACTTAATTTGATTTTTTATTTATATGTTATTTTTAAAATAAATATTATTTTATTTATTTCTAATAATAATCAATCTATATCATATGAATGCGCATTGCAATAAAAGCTTAAACACGATGAACTTATATTTATACGAAATTTTTATTTGTAGAATCATTCTACAACTAGAAAGACATAAGGAATATGAAAATATATTTTGTTTAGTATGACTACCTAGGATAAAACAAAAGGATCGTGTGTTTTTTGAAAATATGACTTGAATATTGGACGTTCTATTGTAAATTTAATACTGAGTTATATTTAATAGATTATGAATAAACAAATCAATGTTATTGTATAATAAATTTGATGATGACTGATCATTATCTTATATAAGATTTTTATGTATGAAAAATGATTTATATTAATAATTTATTTTGTGTTCGAAGTATTTGATATGTTCATATTTTATAAAGATTTATTCTTACATATGGAACAGATGCAATATTATTTATTATTATTTATCAAAATATCTTATTGGTAAAATTCCGTGAAGAATTAGAAAATAAACTAATATACAAATTAAATATCATATTTGTTTCCATGAAAGCTATAAATGATTTTGATGTCAAAGCTTTATTTATATGAGAAAAAAAAATTTTGCTATTCTTTATTCAAAGAACAACTCGGTTAATTTAGAGTTTCTATCATAAATCAATGTTCTCGAATATCTCATTTGGATAAAAAAAATATTGACTAGGTAACAACAGCTTGTATTTTATAGATATTATGTACACGTTTAATAATGCATTATAGGTATATTAGATCATTCTAGATTAATATAAGATATAATATTAGTGAAAATGTATGCTTTTATCTATCTATTTTCGTTTCTCAAAACTAATACTTGACCTGCATGAGTAATATTGATTTTAGTTAATTCTGGAAGATAGAATGGATCACCATCCATATGTAACGGCATCGGACGAATCAATTCTATTTGAACTTCACTACATTGAGCAATACGACGACCTCGAAAACCAATATGAATCAAAGCCATTTGAATTGAATCCAATCCGATTACTTCAATTTTTCGATCACCAATATTTTGTCTTCCGAGTTGGTTTATAGTCGATTCACCGGTATTGGATATATTCGGTTTTGTAAATTTGGAATCGTTATTGATGTAATCGGATGGATCATTTTCTTTAGTAGATGCTGTTGAAGCAGTATAGTCCCATGTTTTACTCCAAGGACGGGTTCCTGCTGCATAGCTCGGTATGTTTAATAGAACAATAGTATGACAATGACGTATTGAATCAGTTAAATTTACACCATCACAAATTAATCGCATATATGGTCTTAAATGCCACGATCTCCATAAGGCAAATTCTCGAATATATTGTCGACTAAAATTGAGATAAATAAGTTTATTTTTTAATGGTGATGTAAATCTAGATGGATCACGAATTCGGCTATCATGAAAATCAAGTACAACAGCTGCATCTAATCCAAAACTGAGATAATTAGTAAAGCAAATATTAAGAGGTTTTGGATGATTTTGATAAGATGGTCGATCAGTTTCACGAACGAATTTTGGATGATTAAGAAAACAAGATAGACATCGACGGTCATTTCTGGGTTCTTCGATAGAATCATTTATTGTCAATGGTTCCAAATTTATTTGCCAACGATCAAGTATGATCGGTTGTGCATTAAGAATTTGTAAAAGCGTGTTTAACAGTCGTTTCGCATTAAAGCACCATCCCCAACCCAATACGCGTGATAGATCATTTCCTGTACCTAAAGGGCAGATACTTACCGGTGGGTTATTTAATGATGAAAATACTTCTGCAAGGGTACTGAGTATCCATCCAACTGAACCATCACCGCCACAAACGCAAATACGAGTGTTACTCAATGATGAATATATGTCGAGAGCTTGTTTTATAGTATCATTGTTTTTAAGGAAGAAAATTTGACGTGGATTTAATAGACGAAGAAGTTGACGGTAAATAATCTCACCTTTTTGACCGCCCGAAATTTTATTTATAAAAACAATCAGAGGTGTAAATGTTGAATTGTTTGCATCAATATCATCTGGAAATTGAGCTCGAAAATATGTTGGAGAGTTAACTACACGTTTTAGCCACTGTGGACGAACAATAATATTTCTAAAGATCAAATGTAATGAAAAACAAACATTAGAATTATCCGACGGTTAAACTCACTTAAATTTACCATAATCACATTTGATCTGATCATCGTCATCTTTCATGTTTTCTAAGCACAATCGATGACGCTCTCTTGAACACCACAGACACACGAAACCGCTTGAAGGTTTAAGAAATTTTGCATCTAAGTGTTGTGGTATACGATTTGCTTTTGCGTTAGAATGTGACACGTTCAGCTCTGGTGATGCTATCAAATTTTTTGCATTCTTAAGCGTTCCTGATATAGTTTTTCGTTTGCATTGCATACATGACTTTTTAAGTGCTGAGACAGGTGACCAATGATGATGATCATATTCACTATGATCAGTCGTTGTAGTGCTATCAGAAAACGAGGGACGACAAGGTGGAATATAAATATGAAGAGAGATTGATTTTTGTAAATCAGCAATATGATCTTTATGAATCGATATTGCACATGAACCACAATAAACGAATGTCTCAGGACGAGTCGATTGGGAGATTGTACACATGTCATGGGCACATACAGGAGTGGATGAACGATCTTTGGGCCAATAGGGAAGCCAACAATGAGATGTAGGATAGGCTCTATCACTCCAATCAATATCAAATGATGAAAGAGACTCAGATTCTACCAGATATGGTAATGCAGTTAATTTACTATAAAGAAAAACAAAATGATAAATTACAAAATCTAATATTTAGATATGTACAATATCAATAATATCATACTCCGTACACTACTAGAAATATTCGATAAATCTCCATTGCAAGACTAATTAAATCGGTATTTGACTTATAGATATGTTTTAATATTCACAGTAAGAAAAGCTTACCAAATAAATTTCTTATATGTCCACTACTTTATTTAGCAACAACAAACCTGTAGTTAGAAGATAATGATGAACGCAAATCCAATTGTGCTTGATTGTCACTTGGCGAAACATGAGAATAATTGTTCAATACTTCTTTTGATGTTGCTAACTCAATATTGACTGAATTAGTGTCAATCATATTAGTATTTGTACCAATATTGTTCTTAGTAAATGAAGATCTATCATTATTGTGTATGCCAGAATAATCAATAACATCAGGTTTCGTATTCATTCTCTCTAAAAAGAAAAAATGAAGAATATTATTTCGTTGCTCTATCTCAACGCGTTACTGTATTTTCTATAAGGATACAATACTTTCGAGTTTTTTTCTAATAATCATATTGTACTTGAAATGCAAATAAATATTTCATTTCATTTTTCCTATTACTACATATATCTTCCATTTGGTGAGTGAATAACAATCATGAGATAGGATTGGTGTGTAGCAATAGTCAATCAATGTAATGATCTTTCGATAGATCAGCTAGATTGAAATCCATATCAGTATTAAATGGATCAGTTAGCTTAGGAAGAAATATTTTCAAGTAACTAATGTGAATTAAGCTGACACTTTGCCAAGGATTCACATCACTACTAGGTTCAAGCCTTCATATCGAGCTATTAGTTAAAATTAGCTGTAAGAAACTAAGTCATCTCGCAAAATCATATTTTTATATTTAGAATTGAAGGTTTACTCATAAAAAGATGTCAATCACACTAGTTTGTAGAAAAAAAACATTTTAAAATTTTTAGGTAAAATCTCTGTAAAAATCTAATTTTAAAAATATAGATGCTTTTTATAGTTGAAGGCTGATATTATATGTGTTTTTCAGTTTTTAACACTGATCATGAATATGGCGTTATTTTTTCAATTTAACAGACTGTTCGTAGAGAAAAATGCTTACTTATGAAAATGCAACGTGCATTTCTTTACTATTTTATAAAAACGTTTCTTGACTCAGCTTTATATACGGAATTCGAAAATCATATTGATAAGAACGAAAAATAAAATGGTAAAGAATTGCACGTTGCTTTTTCATAAGTAAGCATTTTTCTCTACGAAAAGTCTGTCAAATTGAAAAAATAACACCATATTCATGATCAGTGTTAAAAACTGAAGCTAGAAATGTATATTTAAAGGAAAAATAAGAGGCACTTATTGTAGCAAACACATATAATATCAGTCTTCAATTCGGATACACACTTCGAGACCTTCCCTTGTTAGTCAATTAGAGATGTTCATTTGTCAGTTACAAGAACGAAACTGAATGCTTTATAATGCAGCATATAAAGAAATTTCGACTGGATCAAGATGATTTTTTTCGCCATGTTCAATGCTATCGTTACAGTACCTTTAAAATGGCTGGATCAGTAATTTTAAGACATTGTAAAAGAGAATACAGTCGTCTATTACTGAAATACTATGACACATATTTCTATTTCAAAATGGGCAAATAATATTCGTCTCTTCATGATCGATGCTCTGTCAAAATATGTTGTTCTTTGCTTGAAAACAATCAGAGAACTGCAAAAATGTGAAAAATTATTCAAGTGTATCCTCTACGATTACATTTTCAAGGTTATATGTGTCACAATTTGTGATATAACATCACTAAGATATTTATCATGATCTAAGTGAGGATGCATCTCACACATATACTTCATCACCTTTATATAATTTTTTTTCATAAAAAAAAAAAGAATCATTCTTGAATCAAAACAACAAAATTTTTGCACTTTTAAAAGCAACTCAATACAACATAAAATCATACCAATAGTGAATAATATTCGCTTCAAATCATCAATAAAAAATTGTATTCTTCAAAACACGTAACTATGATGAAACCATGAATGATTCTTTTTCTTCTGTTGACGAAAAATTGTATATACACATACTGACTCAATCGAATGTCAATATATGACGTTCTAGAATTATTAAAAGAAAATGGTTATATATTTGTCGTTACTATTGGTAAAATTTTACCTGTATAGCTTGTATTGATCAAGTAAGAAGACTGCAATAATAATATTCTTTTTCTTTTACATCACACGTGGAAATCGTTTCTTTTTATTTTCTTTATAAAAGTAAAAGAACGTTTAACATATTACGTATGTCGAAGAGACACAAGATATTGAAAATAGATTTCTTACTCATATTTTAGTGCATAGAAACCATAGTTATATTAACAGGGCCTGTTTCATGATTCTAAAAAAATTTTTTTTTTAAATTCATATGATGAATTATTCTGCAGAATTTTATTAAAAAGACATACGACAAAATAAATTGAATATCTCTCTATTTTCAGAAGAAAACAAAAATAATGAAATGGTATTAAAGAGTATTATTCGTTATATTATAAATAGATATCTTAAAAATTATATTGAACAATTAGATGATGAAAAATTAAATTTCGATTTCCGACATGGTTAATATTTATTTAATTTATTTTTTAAAATTTTATGATTTATTCATTTATAGGACATGTCAGATTGGAAAATCTTCGTTTAAAACCTGAAGCATTGGTTTGTAATTCTTTAATAGAATTTCAAAAAAATACTATTAGAATTTATTCTAGGCTGATTTCAATCTTCCTGTAACAGTAGCTTGTGGTTATCTTGGTAAAATTCATATTCGATTTTTTTTTAATAAAAAAAAAAACAAAGACAATCTTATTTATATTTACTAGAAAAATTAGCATTAACAATTCCATGGATGCATCTATCAACTCATCCAACAAAGATATTTATCAATGGACTTTATATATTAATTGTCCCTAAAAATGGTTAGTTAATACTAAGGCATGTCTTTTCACCTTGTTCAGCCCCAGAGTCTGTCTGTGTTACGATGGCAATATAAAACACAAAAAGCCTAGAAAATATTTTATATTTATTTGTAGAACTTGGTCGAGATTTAACTGAATATCATGCAAATAAAATGCGTCGAGTACAACGTAAAGTTGATGATCTAAGAAAAACAATATTAGGTTAATTATTTTCTTTTCTTGTTATTTTATTTTTCGAATTGAAATATATTATAGAAAATAAAAAATTAGATGAAAAAGAAACAACATTTTTTGAACGAATGAGATTACAAATAATGCATAATATTGAAGTTAATATTGAAAATTTACATATTTGTTATGAAACAAATTCAACAACTAAATTAGGACATCCATTTTCATTTGGTATTACATTTCATTCTCTTAAAATAACTGTAAGATATTTTCGATATATATATATTTCTTAAGAATATATAAATAAAAATTTCTTTAGACAATAAATGATCCTAATACAAGAAAACAAACAATAGAAAAAATCCCAATTATCTATACAGTTTGTATCACAAAAAAAAAATCCCCCCATTCTTCTCTCAATAGTATTATTATTCTTTTTAATAGTTAAAAGAAATTAATACATTATCTATTTATTGGAATACAAAATGTCAATCAAGAGTTAATATGCCATTCAATATTATTGTAGTAAGTAGTTTTGAAGATTATCAATATTTCATCACCCATTAATCGATACCTCTCTATCTAATGATAAATAAATACTTATATAATCTAGGATGATTTAAAATCTAAAATAGCAACGAATGATTATAAACCAAAAGATAATTATATGAATTATAGTATGTAGAAATATTGATTATTAGTTTTTTTGATATTCACTTTTGTTTTATAATAGTTGTATATCCTGTTAGTCTTAATGCAAATGTAACAGTAACGATAACACCTGGTGAACATAATTTTGATCGATCTACATTTGATATGAATGTTTTAGTTAATGAAATGACACTTAATATTGATTCAAAACAATTTTCAGATTTACTTGATTTTGGAAAATTTCAAAATTATAGTACACTTTATGGTATGATTATTCTTGGAAAGATTTTTTTATTAAATTACTTTTTTTTAAGAACGATGTCGTGAATATCGTGAATTACATTTACAAGAATCAATTGATAGTAATCAATTAAATCAATTACAAAAAGATCGTCTTAAGGTAATTAAATTCAAATTCTAAGATTGAAAAATAATTCGAAATATTTATTTTTTAGATTCTTGAAACAAAGTTAGATGTATACAATTTAGCATATATTCGTCATAGTGTTGAAATCGAGGTTTATATTTATTTTTAATAATTAATAATATATGAATAAAAATAGATTGAAAATAAAACAATGATGGATAAAGCTTCTCAACATATTTCACATAATAAATATAATCGATGGAATTGGTTATGGAGAAAAAAACATAAACATTTAAATGGTATGTATCTTTTCCAAAAAGATAATCTGAAAGAAAAAAAAATATTTTTAATATTTATTTATTCAGATGAAAGAAGAATATCAATGACAACAACAGAAATATATCATGATGATGGATTTAGTTTTTATTTTGAAGATGTAAGTTAGATATATATTTTTTAAAGAATTTATATTTTTTTTTTAAATTTAGTTATCAAATATTCTTATTAATATAGCAACAGATAAGCTTTATTTAAATTTAGTATCACCATTATCAGATAATATGTAAGAATAAATTTACACGAAATTTTAATTTAATTATTATTTTAAAATAGTTCTTCATATCAATCATCTGAAAAATTAAATCGTCAAATAATTGCTCATATTAATGTAATTGATGCAAAAATAAATGTTATTAAACAATCTGTTTCATCGAGTTTATTGTTAAGTCGATTAAAAATTTTTTGTTATTTTTCAAATTTTATTTTCTATAATTAAGATTTCAATTAACTTTACCATATTTTCAATTATATGGTATTCATGATAATATATCAAATGCACCTTTATTAGTTAATCCATTATCAACATGTTCATCTCCAGTAATGCATATTGAATTTGAATTATTTCCAATAAATAGAAGTAAATCAGATTATCGTTTTCATTTAAATATTCAACCAATAAGTATTATTTATGATGCTGTAAGTTATACGAATACATTCAAAATTTACTCGCATGGTTGTTTAATTTATTTTTATTTTAGGCAATGTTTAATCGTATTGTTGAATGTTTTGATGTGATTAATCATATAAAATCATTTTCATTATCTGAGTATATATTTATTTGATAAAATATTTTTTTTGTTATTAAATTTATCTTTAGAATAAAACAACGAACAAATCTTCAAATGGAACAGGATCTTATTCATGAAAAAATATTTGATATGACAATTGAATTAAAAGGATTTTCAATAATATTTCCAGAAAATGGTGTCTATAAAAAGTAAATTAGATTTTTTTGCTTTTAGTTTTATTCTCTTTTTAGACATTGTTCATCATTGAATGTTCATTTTCATCAATTTATATTAAAATCATGTTTAGATGAAAATGAAATTGAGTCTCAAGTAAAGAAAAGAAGTGGCGCTTTTCTGTAAGATTTCTAATAACTTTATTTTAAAGGAAAAACTAATACCTGAACAACGATTTTATGTAAAATATAAACTTAATTTAAATGATCTTCGAATGATATATACACATTCAGGTATTTTTTTGTTTTAAATTAATTAATAAAATTGATTAATATATTCTATATTTAAGATGGAAAATATTTTAATTTATTAGGACGAATTCCAATAATTAATATAACATTTTTAAAATGTATTTATTCTGATGATGCAAATTTAGATGAGTAAAAAAAAAATGATTAAATTTATTTATTATATTAAATATATATATTTATTTATTAGTTGGTATATTGATATGAAAATAAATCAAATAAATAAAATTGAAATTTCAAATAAAATTTTGCAAAAAATAATTATGAATTTTCAAACAATACCAAATTTTTATGATACTATATCTGAAATTCTTTATAGAATAAATCTTTATTGTAATATGATTTATTTATTTATTTATTTTAAAAATAGTTTTCTTTTTTTTAAATTTTAGTTGAAATTTTTCGAAATAATATTAGTTTTAAAGGAAATATTTTAATTAATCAATTTTTATTTATTATTCGAAATGATCCATCAATATTAATTCAAATTAGTGAGTTATTGATTTTTTTTTGTTATTTTATTTTATTCAAACTTCTTTTTTTAAAAGATTTGTACAGTTCAATATTAAGGACAAGAGAAAAATTTAATAAGATAATTATTATCTTACAAAATATAATTATGAAAAGAAATAGGTAAAATTTTTCTTTATAAAAAAAATTTATTTATTTATTTATTTTAATAGATTATCTTATCCATTTTATTTAAATAAACATCTTGAATTAAATTATATTAATAATAATACATGAATCTGAAATACAGAATTATATGATGATGATATAAAAAGTTTTATTATATTTTGTTTGAATATTTAAATAAAATGTTATACTAGCCATGATATATTTTTACTTTTGCTTAATTACATCGAGGAGTAAATGGAATAATTAACTTGATTCTATTATAGTTAACAAAAGAAATTTACCATTTTAAATTACTGGTACTGTAATTCTCACTAGGTACTATACCATTTGATGAATCTGATTGATTATCAGCAGTAGTTCTAGTCCAAACGAGTTGCAGTCTTAGAAATCAGAAAATTTTGTTGAATACTATTGCAGTGGTGCACAGTGAAGAGTCAGGTGGATACATACATATATGATCTATCATCTCCTAAATCGCCATAAATAAAGTCAAGCCGCACGGCAACATAGCACAATATCACAAAAAACTTGTTCATTTATAGGCTTTATAGTAGAAAAAAATGATCGTAATCCAATCCAAAATAGAGTAAAAAATCTACCCGAAAACTTATCATTCTGTATACTAAAAATCTTAAAAGGGGATCACATTTCATCAAATGCGTATTTTTCCCACATATACATACATATGTATTCTGATTACTGTAGAAGCGTCAACTCATGAAACCTTTCCTAGGATATTTTAGAAGGTGTCTAAAAAATCGAGGTTTCTAAGCGGAAATTCGGTTTTAGATATCTGTATTTTCAAAGCTGATTTTAGCCCGAAATCCTGCCGTCTCACACTTTGAAAACCCTACAAAGGGGTCACGTTCGATCAAGCCGAAACTTTTATCAGATACGCCTCGATATTCATATTAAAAATGGTGATAGCGTGAACTTGTGAAACTTTTCCTAGGCTATTCTACAGGATTTCGAAAAACTCACGGTTTTTGGTCGAAAATTCTGTTTTAGGCTTCCATATTACATTTTGCCGAAAAACTAAGGTGATATTCGGAATCAACGCATAAAGCTACTTTGAATGACATAGGTAACTCAACATATTTTTTGTCTGAAAGAACCTTCTATTTTCTTAAAGACAATTCTCTGGATGGTATACGGTTATTTCGAAACAAAGGAAAGTCATTTGTGAGCAAAAAAAACCTGTATGTCCGCCTGCTTATGCGAGAGCTTCTCACTGTGTGGTGGTAGATTGTCTACCGTTATAAGCAACTATGAAGTAGTTGTCAAACTTTCTGGACTAGAGATTAGATTAACAACGTATACTATAGTACATTGAAATCGATTTTTTAAAGTAAAAGTTAACATTTACAAAAATAGATAAATCACAGATTTTAGCGGAAAAAAAGGTGGCATGTATAACCGGCATTTTCATTCGCATGGTTAAGTATCAGTCAGTATCATATTTGAAGGCAGAGAGTAAGCGATGTGAAGAAGACATTTAGTAATGGAGTTGTGAATGAGAAGTTCTTTTCATTAATTGCGAGCTATCCATATTCTGAGTTGAAATTCACTATTATTTAGTTTCACAATAGAATTATTCAGGTATTTAGTATACCATTTGTAGACTTTTTCTATTGTAGGTTCATTATATTGCCATTGAACAATAAGACTTGTTAGATTTGTTAATTGTTTAATCAAATAATCAATTGAATCAATGAGATCTTGAGATGAATAATCAGTATATGTAAAATTTAGATATTGAATATTAGGAAATAATTCATAAAGTATTTTAATATCAGTATGCAAATCAATCTTCGGATATAGTTTAAGACGACGTATGCGAGGCATTGATATATCGAAGAAATTATTTTGTTGAGAGAGTGGCAGAGATACTTTGAATGCTGTTAAATTAGGCATGAATTGAGCAATGGAAGAAGTCATCCATGTCCATGATGGACGCGGTCTTAATAAAAGTTTTGAAACTTGAGTAAGATCTATAATTGAGGATATTTTATTTAAAGTTTTATAGTGTTTCATATGCAATATTTTGATTTTAGGAAAGTAATATCGAGATGAATTAGTGTCGTTTTCATAGAATCGATCAAACCATATCTCATTAACATTCGAATAGATTGATGAAGACAATAGGTGATTGTATGGTAAAGTTGAATGTGAAGTGAATGGTGGTTCTTGTAAGAAATAACACTGTGTGTCGCATAAGGGAACAGTATAGAGATGCGACTTTGATAGTGGAGTTTTTATTAACTGATCGAGAATAACGTACCATTGTTTTTCGACAAGATAGAATGGAGTTTGAAATGAACGAATGATAATTTCATTTGCTGGTAATGTATTATTAGATAAATGAAAGTCAAATTGAAAAATTTTCAGATTCGGCAGTGTAACACAAATCCAATTTTCCCATTTTGCTCCATTCCACGAATCACTTTCCAATGAAACATTAAGCAATCGTAATCTTTTCAAGTTCATATACTTCTCAGAGAATATTCGATCAATTGAGCCTATTGATGCCTTTCGAATTGAGAAGCTTGTAAGATCGATTGGAAGAACTAATGAATTCCATTGTTCAGTTGTTTGTGTATTGATATCCAACGAACGCAATCGTGGTGTATAGTTGAATAATAAATTAATATCAATCTTGCCGATTTCAAGGGTTAAATGTTCAATATTAGATACCACAGAATGTGATGGTAAGAGTATATTACTAGATCCTGTCTGTATTATAAGCCGTTTAAGGGAGTGTAAAGAAAGATAAGGTGCCAAATAGAAGTCTGTATCTGATGTAGGAAAACAGACAATAGAAAGAGTAGTAAGACGTTGGAAATACGAAAGTTGAATTTCAATCTGATGCAAATCATCTAGATTGATTTTATACAACGACAATGATTGTAAATGAGTTAATTGTGGGTGAAAATGAATCCACGATTTAAGAAAGAGACTAATTTGTCCATCTGTATCCTTGTGATCCGAAAGACGAAGTGAAATGATTTGAAAAAAATCCAAATGTGAACAGAGAAAATCAAAATGAGACTTTGGTATTGATTTGAAATCGATTCGGAATCGATATGTTGATACAGCTGATTCAAGATAACTTGAGATTAAGCCTAAGCATGATAAAACATCATATGCCGAGAGATAATCAAACAGATAATGCAATAATTCAATAGGTAGACGATCAAGTGCATTGAAAACAATCGACATAGTAATAAACTTAAATCAACAGAGATACTAATAAGAAATACTTGAAACTCGAAATCTTAAAGCACAATTATATATCATTTTCTATGTGTTGACTATTGAAAATGAGACAAACACGAGCAGCAAATATTACTATAGACACAAACAAGAAGAAAAAGACAACTCGAATTATTTGCATATGAAGGCAGTAGATACTATACGTTGTCAACAGAACACAAAAAATGTGGTGCAAAAATGAAAAACACTTTTTTTTCATTGATGTGAAGGTGTTACAAACACTAATAGAATGCAAAATATAATCATCCAATTAATATACAATCCATATTTTACCTATATTGATCTAGACTTTAACCAATAACATTTTATATTATGTCTCGGATTTTTTTCTCATGGAAAAAATCTAGAACTGAACGCATTGTTTTTCTAAGTCGTGGTAGATGAATTTTACATTCAGATATGTCGACATCGAACTTAATTGTGTAACTGGTAACTTCTCTTCTCGAAAGATGATTTGTTAGCAAGATAAAATAAAACAAAATATTGTTTTTTATGAGAATAGAAGAAGAAAATGTCATAGGATAAGACGATCGCTCTATCCCATGGGATGCATATGGGAAATTCTCTGATATATCTTTTTTCTTTTGGTTCTAATATTGTGTTGAAAGATGTATCATAAAATAAATAAATATTCAAGTTGGTCTCAAAGATATTTACTGCAAATTAAATATCGATTATTAAACAGAAACAGAATTTTTTTTCTAAATATATCCAATATATTTTTATCTTTTCTTTACTTCATCTGTTTTACATTTCACTGTGAGCGGCATTGGAACCTTACAATCAATTCTAATAACAATACTAGGCCATGCTTGGACTTTCATATATGTTTCTTCTCTCATAGAAAACAGGACAAAATGCAAGTCAATATACATCAATGATATTAACTAAGATAAGAAAGCTAGCTAAGCTATCATCATATAACTTTCATCAAATTATCTGTAAGAAAAACAATAAAAAGAAGCTATCATATATATTCATTTATTCATATATAATACTTACATAGTCGATATTGCAAGAAACATCAATTTGAAGAAAGGTATATTATCGAATTTTGATGCAGTACTTTTTTAAGTTTAAAGAGAGTCGACATCTTTGTCATCTTCAAAAACTTTTTCAGCTTTTAACAAAACATGCAAAAAATGTAGTTTTTTTTCGCATGAAACCGTTATAACTTGATAAAAATTCATCTTTTCGTTGAATATTAAGTTTATAAAAAAGTAACTCATGAGTATGACTTTTTAGAACATAGTATATAGCTTGGACAGTTGTAGCTTCTTTAGACTGAATGCCATCAATTATATTACTCTTTGGGTTATTGGCTTTCGTGTGGTCTGAAGACTTGTCATCGACACCATCTGACAGTGGAAGTGGAATATTTCAAATTGAAGTACGTACCAGTAACATTGGGCGAATTAAATATGAAGATGGTGAAGTGATCCTTTCTCAAAATCAACGCAAACCAACGGACATTTTTTTTTCGCCATTTCCTCGTGTCGATCCATCACGTAGCGAATGTCATGAAAGCGTTCTAAGTGGTCACGTCGAACTGAGTCTTGCCGTCGAACTTTATTCTCCCAAATTAATTCAAGCAATAGAGACTTATTTAAAACAACGCTTTTCAACACTTTGTAGTACAAATAATTCATGTGATATTTCTTTACTACCAATGAATGCTATTCGACTTGTTCAAAAGGGACTTCGGACAAATAAGACTCGACAAATGTACACACTTAATGATGAATGGCATTCAAATACTCTTCTTCTGAAATCAATCGAGTTCATCATATACACAACGAACATGAGTAATTGTGAACATCTTCTCTCAACAATCACCGAACAATGTCATTTGTCCAGTTTTGAAATACAATATTCTCTCCATTCAGAGAAGACAGTCGAACGGCAAGTAGAAATTACTTCCGAACAAATCATGAGTACATCAATGTTCAATCAGATTCGATCTCAATTCCCTAAATCGGACACAGTGGCACTTAGTGGTGACGATTTCAAACAGTTGATCAGTGAAGTTACTGACAAAATTACTATGAAAGTACGTATACAAGAGGGCTTTGATAGTCAATTGCAAGATCCAGTTGGTCTCGATAAACTGCTCGAACGACAACTACAATTTAAACAAGTAGGTACATTAAGAATTTTTGAATAGAACGATATTTAAATACTTCTTTACAACATGTATCTTGTCACATGTAATAAAATCCTATCCATATATGAAATCTATTTATGTATGCTCAAAATAATGAGTAAATAAGATATGGATTTTGTGTAGTAGTACTAAAAATTCAGGTACACCGACAGTTGAGCCTGCGACAGTTGAGCCCCGACAGTTGAGCCCCGACAAATACGCCCCCGACAGATGAGCCTGCCGACAGATGAGCCTACCGACAGTTGAGCTCCCGACAGTTGAGCTCCCTAGAAATGAGCCTCATAAGAGAGAAAATAATTAAAGAAATAGAAACATTTATTTTATTTTAACATTAGAAATTAAAAAGAGCTCTTGCTCTTTTTAAATATATATCAATTGGTTGAGTATGAAAAATTGACACTAATAATTGCAATTTCTCATCTTGAAGTCCATATTTTGTTCTTTTTCTTGGTTTTATAACACCAGCTTGTAATTGTTCACCCAAAATAAGAGTTGCATGTTGTTCCATTTGTAAATCTTTAACACACTGATAGATCGATGGGTGATCTCGGATACAATTCTAAACAAAAGAGATTAGTTTGTATTTAGATATAGTACGTCATTAGTCAACCCTACTCGAATTGCCTTATTCCAACCTTCCGCACAGTTGTTCGTTCTGGCTAATTGTTGACTTAAACGATCATAGCAACTCCACATCGAAACTGAAAAACGGGGACACCGACGTCTACCACCTCGGATAGCACGACCAACGTACGTATCTTCGAAATAGTTAACAAATTCTATAAGGAAATTGAAGATAAGAAATGAAAGGTAAAAGAAAATTTGTACCTGTAAGACAATCTGAAGCTTCAGCTTGAATTTTTTCAAATATGGAAACTACAGATGATTCAGGTATTAGAGATAAACATGCAAAATTTTTAAGATGTCTTCGAACTTCATTGTCGTTGACAAATGCTTGTTGAAGACCGAGATTCTAAAGGAAAATTTCATACATAAGATTTAAGTGCGAAGATAGACAATATCACCGAACTGATTGATACTTACAACAATTTTCTTCCATAAATTCTGTTTAAAATGGAAAAAACATCCATTAACAAGTGCCATCGGTAGCTGTTGTTTCACAACATTTTCGACCGCTTTTTCATAGTCGATTGTTATTGATTTTGGTCGTTGAGAAACATTTTTTAAGACAATCTCAAATATCTCGTTGTAGAGAGCTTCATCTTTGCCTGATAAGAAACAATAAACCGAAGGTAATGCTCGTCCAAAAAGAGATCCATGGATAATATATAACTGATGGAATAACTGTGGAGCAATCTAAAAAAAAGAGATAAAATTCGTTTTGATTTGAATATTTAGTATACTTTGAAAGTCCCACCACAATGCCAATGCTCGCTATTAGCTAGACGATCTAAATCATCATCAGAAGATAAGACAATCAACCGTCTCTCCGCATCTAGATTATCATATAAAAGAAAACGTGCACCACTGTTGGTGATTTGTAATTCATCGGGAATGACAATGTCACTGTAAGTTTGTGGACGAGGTAGCGGTATATCATTTTTTTTTCTTTTACGTTCAATTGTTCTTTGAGAGGAATAATATGTTGGCACTGCCGTAGCGTCATTTTGATCAACATTCAGTAGAGCTTCGTGTATTATTCGCCGTGGTGGATCGTGAGATACTGTTGCATTAGTACTAATTTTTGCTTTAAACTCAGCTGATATATTTTCATCTGGATCTGGAGGATGGATATGTGCAGTCACTATTTGATATTCATCTTTGTCGAAAATTACACGTCCAGCACAATAATTTTTCGAACAACGCCATATTCTTTGAGATTTGTTAGCTCGTCGATAGGAAAATCCTTCGAGCAACAGCTTATCTTTTCCTTTCGACGATTTTACAATAGACATAAAGTAATTATTATAAGGCTGGATGAAATACAAAGACGAAATAAATATACGAAAGCAGAGTAAAATAATACGAACAAGTAATTCTTTTCATTCCTTTTGATTGGTTCATTGGAACTGATGTATATAAACTGTTGAATCATTAGATGTCGCATGTTTACGTGTTTTCTTTGCATTGAACTACTGAAATTAAGTTTCGTGCTCATCTAGTTAATTTCTCTCTTATGAGGCTCATTTCTAGGGAGCTCAACTGTCGGGAGCTCAACTGTCGGTAGGCTCATCTGTCGGCAGGCTCATCTGTCGGGGGCGTATTTGTCGGGGCTCAACTGTCGGGGCTCAACTGTCGCAGGCTCAACTGTCGGGTCACCAAAAATTCACTCACAAGTGTAAGAAAGTTTTTGCCTAAATTGAATTAATATCAACATAATAGAGTTTTCTATCGCTTCTAAATAACGATAAGTATTTTAAATTATATCAGGTTCATTTGGAGAAAATGGGTGATCAGCTATGGGACTCACTCTATTGGACACGTGATCTCACTCGACCTGATCGTTTAGCTAAAGTCATCAATACTATCGTTCAAAAAAATTCGTCTAATACTAATAATTTCATATACAATAGTCAGGCAGCTAAAAATAGCAAAAAAATGGATTTGACTCAACATGATATGGATCGAGTAGAAGAACTTGACAAATTTCTTGCAACGCATGCGCATTCATCAGCTTCATCTAGCTCCCATGCAAGTAGCTCTAGTGGCAATGTTGGTTTCAGTTTTTTTCGACGCTTCAAAGGTGGTGGTGGTCGCGGAAGTAGCAGTCAATCTGAATCGCAACAATCTCAAAATACTCAATCAGTAACAGACTCAACGCATGTATCGAAAACGGACAAAAATCATTTGAACTCCACCAAAATTGAAACGAATGATGATACACAACACACACTCTCACGCAGTGATGTAGCACAATACCTCAACGAATTATCAAATCATGTTCATTTGGAGGGCGAGATTATAGTCCCAAAACCAATTGATGTTCATCTTGTGAAATTGAGCAAATTACAAGCAGAAACAAAACTTCTTTCCCATACCGTTCTTATTCGTACTCGAAGCAACGTTCATATTCTACCTCTACGGTGTCCACCGAGGGATACCCGAAAACCGTCTGGTAATAGGACAAGTACGAATCGTAGCCTTGAAGATAAAGTTGAACAACTAACAGCGACTGTTGAAAAACTCACTCAACGGGTATCTGAAAGGTAAATTTATAATACATCGAAAATTATAAGCTATTCTAAATTCTAAATGGAACAGATTATGGCAAGCCTATAAATTGCACAGAAGTAAGAGACGAACAACATGTGCAGCTGATGGGATGTTAGATGTCCATATTCTACCTTTTTTTTGTTTCTACTTTTAACGTTAAACTATTGATTCGCTTGAAATGAAAGAATGAACATCAAAACGAGATAGTTAAAGGAGTTCTCTTGGTTTTATAAAGAACTTTTTTTTATTCTTCTTCCAATTTTAACAAAAAATTTCATAGCATATTAGTTTAGGCTAAAATAGATTAAAAGTAAAGTATTCCGTCCGCTAAGATTACGATCGAACATGCCGAAACAATTTTTAAATTGTAGAAAATTCTTAAAACTAGGGTATAGCACAATTCGATTTTTCAATTTTCTTTTGTTTGTTGCTAAAAGCTTTTTTCGAATACATGGACACAAAAACTATGCGCTGTTATGACGTAATCCTAACTGCCTTCCTTGGCATAGGAAAATATTATCACTTCTACATTGAAATTCTTTAAATTTTTACGAAATATATATAAATTATATGTCAATGATTAGTAGAGCCTATAAGTATGCAATCTTTATCTTAAGCATTAAGTACCTCTTAATAATTCACATTAAAAATACTCTATTCAATACTAATACAAAACCGGAAAAAAAACCGCGAAAATTTCGTGAAAAAATATGATAGTTATATATACTATGAAAGAGGAGACTTCGATACATCCTCCTATGATAAAAACTTCACTTTGATATCTGTTCGACAAACTGAGTTTTCTTAAGGAAAAGTCTTCTTAGGTTGATCAAAAATACACGAATCTAATAGGAGAAAAATAAGTATATGTCCAAAGTGTATATATATAAATGAACTTGATAAAACTCTATCTGCGATTTCTTATAATAACAAAATCGATCTTATCCAACAGAGTCCTTCACTTGAGCGACACTAAAATATATTTTGGTACAGCAAACTACGTTGTTCAACGGTAATATACAGTTCAATCAAATTAGACGACAGGGAAGAGACGAGACTTGATCATTTATTTGGTGACACTCTCTATTGAGAATTAATAAACCACGGTCAAAACAGTTAAATCACTACATGATTTACCATCATATATATTCTCCCTTTCATATTTTTTTTTTATATTAGTGGTATCGGTACAACAACGTATTTCTATTCGGGCCAGTTGCCAACACCAAATATATGGGAAGCTGATCTTATATTTAAAGGAAATTATACTCAGTTTTGTGACAAACTCGGAAAAAGACTCATTAGTGCAGAAACGGTTTTACATCATTTTAGAGGTCAAAAGTTAGACCGCGGTGGTTACTTCTATGCTTCATGGTACTATATTGGTCCTCGTTATTGCATTGACGATTTACTCATTTACTACAACGTCGATGGTGAGGGAAGAACAACAAGTGCTGATAATATATATTCGGTTTGGAAGTACAGCGGATCATGTGGATGCTGTATAGATGTTCAAGGATGGACTTTTGAACGAAGGGCATTTATCACTTGCTCTTAATTGTGTCTTCTTATCTGAATATATGTAGAAACAATTCAGAAAAAAAGCCAGCCGATTTTTAACACTCTTTAAACTCCTCTTAGAGCCTTGTAGGGTAAGACTTTTTCGTATCCTGCACATCCTACCCTACTCTACCCTATGATTTCCATATTTTACTATCCCTCAATATAAAATTTTCTTCACTGTCTTGCAGTATATTTTATTATAATCTTTAATAATGATCAAACACAAAAGAATCATATTTTTTGAAAGTGTCTTATGAATAAATATATCATTATCAGTATAAATGCCGAACTGTATTGGAGATACTTTCTCTTAAAATTGATCTTGTCAAAATCCACTGTGGATAGCTTAATAACCATTGATTTCATTACACTACAAAAAAAAATCATTACGAAACTTTGAAACTATCTTTGAAAATACTAATTAACTTTTTCATCAGCGCTTTTAAACACATTTGAAAATTCTATTTGTCATGATATTGTACAGACACATGCATCTATTCATATGCAATTCATACATCAAGCAAATAAAACATGTTATATATAATAACCATTATTAAACACTATTTTAATAGTATTCTTTTTTGTTACGTCGTGAGATACGATACTCTCTTCACAATTTGTTTCGTATGTTCACTCTTAAGTTTAATGCATGTATTGTTCATTCTTCGTTTCTATATGATGTTTGTCGGAAGATCATTGGATTGATCAAAGAAAACTCGATTGTTGTCGAATAAGCCAAGTTTGTTCGACAATGCTGTAACTTTTATTTCTCATAATTGTCTGCACGTTTTATCGAAAATAGACTTCCCCTTCCGAAGTTACTGGTAGCTCAAATTCGGAAATCTCATCCTACAAAGTGAGTACAAAAACTGATGTTTCGATCTTTTCGACAATTGAAAAAGGCTGAAGCAACAAATTTTTTAGTCACTTCGAAACTAAATTTGATGCTCTTTCTGACAATCACTTCAAATTTTCAAAGAAGTTCTTTTCTCTCGTATACAGATCCATTTTAATCTCGCTCTGCACTTTGTAGATCAAAGTGTTTTGCATATATATGAACAAGAATGAGAAATGGAAAACACAGATAGTCTAAATAGTTAGATACAGAATTTAATACTGAACAAAATCTGTTGTTTATATTGCCGATATGAATCCTCATAGTCGGAAGCCAGATAGTCGAAATGTAGATAGTCAAAATTCAATAAACTACAATTTGACTATCTATAGTTCCAGCGATCCATATTTCCACGATCTATCCTCTCTCATAATGCACTTCGACGAAGTGCTATCGATGATGCCATTTCTTCGATGTGCATTCATATGAAATAAGCCACCATTCATCTCGCCGCATGATAATTCCATTCTGTGTTGATATATTTATCGAAAGATGGAAGGAAGAAGATAATCTTGAAAATAAAAGATCATCAAAAGAAAAATCGTCAATATCTTTGTCGATGGTTTTAGTTTCGATGCGAGTTTGTTTTCGATAATGCAATACACAACCAACTTCATTGTTTGTACATAAATGGCTTTCGATATATGCTCTAAAAAATTGTAAAGATACGAGGTTTAGAAATGCTTGCGCATTATCTTTTAATGAATCCAAAATATATTGAGTATAAAAATAGCATTGTAGTTTTGTTAAAAGATATTCTCCAAGTATTTGAAGTCCTTGTATCTGTGCAATCTTTTAGGACATACTGAATGCTATCTATGCACAACAAATAGTACCAACATCTATAAGAATAAGAGAGAACAGTAGTATAAATTAGTAGAAAGTTTTCTTATGACGTTCAATAGGACCAATTTTGCTAACATATCCACCTCGCGTCCTTCACATATTTTCACAAACATTAGGCATAATTGAGAATGATTTAGGAAAATAAACCAAAAAATAAGTGAAAAGCGTGGTGAACATAGATTGGAGCAAATCTATATGAATCGTATATTATGGTTAGTGACTAAACGATTTTCGGCAGCATGAAAGGATTGTCATTGTACGGACTAGACTAACGTAAGCACATCAAATAATGTCAAATCAAAACATGCTTACCTAAGCCATAGTTCCTTGATCAATAAGTCTTTTTCTCAAAAAATCGATTATGTGCTTATTTCAGATGATTCGATTTTTTAATTGATTTTGAATATTTTTCTTCATCCAACCTCTTTTCTTTATGTATTACATACGTTTAAGCAGACACTGTATAAATGTTTCAGATTTCACGATCGTATATTTATATTATTTCACTTACGTCTTTGTAAAAATAGATTAAAATATTGAATAAATTTAGCACCAGAATGATCGGTGCAAAAAGCTCTATAAACTTTGAAAGTGAGACTCGATTGGAACATGATCGCTGAATTGGTCTAGCGAGAACCAACAGATATACTCATATCCTATTACATTCTCGATTGCAAGCCTTGAAGAAATTATCTTCGCCTTTTTATTTACTTTCCCAATTCATTCATATTCAACTCATTTAATTAACAGAGAAATCATTCTACTTTGACACTGAGCGGATAAATCTTGGAAGACCTTCTCCTGAAAAGAAGTTTAAATTAGCGTTACTCCGCCTTATTCTTCATGTTAACGATGAAATGTGTTTGTTCGTAAATGGGACCAATAGAGTACACGAGGACTACAGGTTAGACTTAGCATTTTGTTTACAAGATGGGGATAAATTATGTGTTTTTAATTATCATAAGAATTTTATGTAATCATTTTGAACTAAATAAAATAAATTAATTAAAAAACACTT
>JAJEKB010008489.1:0-20973 GCA_022393335.1 Macrotrachela quadricornifera | reverse complement strand
TTTTTTTTTTTGTATTTTAAAACATTCTCCTTTGTGTCAGATATATATTTGTATCTTTTTTTTTTATATACTTCTCTTGTATGTGTTAGAAAATTGATGTATCAATTCGTTTCTTTTCTTTTTTTTTTCAATATAAAAATATTGATTCAATTATGAACAAAGACTATATGTGAATAGAACTTTAAAATAACGATATTTATTCAGTAGCAAAAATTCGAAATTTATCAGTTTCATTTATACATTGAATTCGATTGAAACATGAATGAATTTTATGTATAATATCAATATTTCCAATTCTATCATTATTAATTATCATTTCTTTGATAAAACAATCGAAACGAGATAAATGAGATAATCGATTAATAATATTATTAACTAAATGAACGAATGGATTATAACATGTTGTTTGTAAATATAAATATTGAACATTAGGTATATAAGTGAGAAGAGTATCAATAGTATCTAAGGATAAATCGATACAATAACCCCAAAGTGTAAAATATTGAAGTGGATGAGTAAATTGTAAACAAGAAATTATATTATTATTGTAACCAATTAGAACATGCATTTGAAGATGATCAAGATTTGGACATGATATAAGAATATCTTTAATAATCATAAGTTCTTCACAACGTATTGATAGAAATTGAATACGAGGTGATGTTGACCATATATATGAAGTTGATTTATCAATACAACCTAAATCAACATGACAAAGACATGGAAATTTATTTGAAAATACATCACAAACGAGTTTTTCTGGTGGTTTAAAAGTAGAATTTAATGAAAATGATAAATAAACTAGATGAGGAAGAATATCAGGTTGAATTTGTATAATATGTATAGGATTTCTATTATATATTGTTAATGAATGTAATTTAGGAAATTGATTTAAATTACAATTATTTGAAGTATCAATAGCTAATTTAGTAACTTGAAATGCATAGAATGATATCAATGATGAATCATTATTTTCATTAAAAATTAATGATAAATTTGGATATAATTGAAGAACATTATTTAATCGAGAATTAATTCCCCAAAAAGTACGATATAAATTTTCCACATCAATATAATCAAATAATTCAAAAAATAATTCATTTGGAAAATCTTCAAATACGGTAATAATATCTAAAATATTATTATTTTGTATTTTATCATTATTATGAGTATTCGGAATAATCACATTTGATACTGTAATATCACTATCTAATTTTCTTTTTAATTTCTGATGATCGTCATGTGAACCTAAGGAATAAAAAATGAATTTATCTTTAATAATTTTCATACAAATAATTTCTTACCTATACAAAGAATTTTTCCTTTTTGATATTCCTCTCCTACTTGTACAAGACAAATATCATTTACATGAGTATATTTAGGTGATTTAAATATTGCTGATTGAGGTACTATACTCATAGTATTCGTATCTTCCCATTGAATAGTACAAAAAATTGTTTCCATAACAGAATTAGATTCTGTACTTGTACTATTATCTGACACTATAAATATATAAACAATCAATATAAGATGAAAAACAAAAAGAGAAATTAGAATTGTATTAATTACATGATATATCATATACAGGTTTCAAACGTTGAACAGTTGATAAATTACTATGAATAGGCATTTTATTCGATTTGTAATGTTCATAAGTTGCTGGACTACAAACAAGCATTTGAATAGGAAGATGTCGATCATTTTCGAAACGTTCATCAAATTGTTCAACAGTATCATTTTCAATATTAATACCATTAAATGCAATAATACGATCAAAATTTTTAATTCCTCCTCGATAAGCTAAACTTGATTCTGTATCATCAGTTAATTTGATATAATGAAAATGATCTTGTTGATGATAACGAAGCCAAATACCTAATTTCTGTTCTGGTATTATTCGTTGCATTGAACACAATCGAATATCATCATTTATATACGTCAGTTGAATATTTTCATCGATAGAAATCTGTTCTAAAATAATGAAAATATTATAATCAAATATAAAACTATATGCTTTACATACCATAACATTCGTTAATCCATGCTTTTAAATGTTTAGGGGGATTAGTTCCCCACCCTATCATTACTTGATCTTTATTTTGATCATCACGATATTTAATTAAACGACCATAATCTGTAACATCAATTACAGTACCTGGTGAACATGTTTTTAGTTCAACAATTTTTTTAATTGGAATTAAAATATAATGCCAAACTGGTATTCCTTCATCCATACCGCGAATAATCAATACAGATTCAAATGATGTTTGTTGGGTTATTTTTATTTTAGGTTTTGTTTCACATTTTCCAGCTAATGCCTGAAATAATTATGTAAAATGAAAAATCTATATTAAATTCAATTTAAAAATATTACCTGTAGTTTACCTAATAATTTAGCCATGAGAAAAAAATAATCTACATACTTTAAAAAAAAATAGAGCGAATAACAATAGATTAACAAATTTTATCTTTATCAATATGAATAATCCGTCTAATAGTAAAAAAAAAGTATTTCTCTATCAAATAAAGGTAAATATTACTCATAAGAAAAGCTAAACACGTGCTTTTGTCAACGTTTTTAATCAGTTTACCTGTTGTATGTCAATAAATAACGGATGATGAATATTTACCACCTACATTATCCGAAGTTTAATTTGTTGTATTGCATCATTCTATAAATAAATGACAAAGCGTTCTTTTTTCTTTTTATCCTATAATGAAACTTGCTAGGTCATCATCAATCTATTCATCTTATATAAATATCATTAATTCAAAAACATAAGATAAAAGAAATACAATATAGAATCAACAATTTTTTTATTTTTGAATTAAAACCGTATGACAACGGAGAAAGATTAAAATGTATTACATTCCAAAGAAAACATTATTAAGCGAAATTTGTCTTACTATCCATTTAATAGAAAATTCTCACGTAAAATCGACTTGTTTGCTGAATAATATATGAAAGTAATTATCAAGTTTGAATGATATCTCTGTTATCTTTGTATATGTTTTATTTCTTCAGAATTAAGTATTTGTCATGTTAAACTATTTACCATATGAAAAGCATACTTTCAATAAAAGAAATATTTTATACGAAAAGTTAATGATTATATAATTCATTTTTAAAGTCTATTCTATAAATTTAAAAAATTTTAAGATATGGTGGAGAAGGTAAATTTGGATCTGTATAACTATAAATAGCTGCTTGTTTAAATGGACATGGAGTTTCCCGCCAAAGATAACGAAGACCATAGAGTTGCTTTCCCACACATGAATTTGGTACTGTTAGTGTTATTGTCAAACCAGTTTTACTTGAAACAGTAGATGGAACCCACAATTTATCATTTGAACATTGACTTCCTTGACAACAAACCTTAATAAAAAGAAAAGAACTCGAATTACTTATAAATATTTAAAAAAAAGAAAAAGCTAAACTTCAAAGCCATTGGGATTTCGTAATTCGATATTTGATACAGCAGTATAAGTTATATTCACTGTTTGACTACCAGATGAATAAGCAACAGTTTGTACAATAGGACCTTGAAATTCAATTTGTTGTCCATAAGCAACTGCAAGACCAGAACGTGAAAGTCGATATCCAACATCATGTTTATATCGAGGATGAACACTACAAGGATAGATACGATTAAATAATGAGCAAAAACTCTAACTCACCCATTAGGATCATCACGTAGATCTAAAGCAACAGCCATAAATACTTTTGGAACAACACTATTTGGTACATAACCAACATCAAATGTTTGATGCCATCGAATCCATGGAAAACCACCGACTACTGTTGTTGAACTTGTAGCTGTTGATAACTATAAATAAAATGTTTTCTCAATCATTTTGAGTAAATCTTACTTGCACAAAACCAAATGGAAATTGAGCAGCAGTTATTTGACCTGTACGTTCATTCCATGTTTGTCTCCAATATTGTATCATTTTTGAAAATGAACAAGCATATTTATCAGTGTTATAACCAGCATTGGCTTCACCTACATGAATAGAATAAAAAATATGTGTGCAATGTATCAAAACTGTTGCTTACCTTGATACCATATTGCACCATAGATAACAGTACGTGTAAATGGGTAGATCATAGCATTAAATAAATTTGAATGATTGAGTGCTGCCGATACAGAAGGTTCTTTATATGATTGTATTGCCACATCTTCATTTCTATATAAAATCAAAAATAAATCAATAAAACAAAAATTAAATAATGTTGAAAACTCACGTTGGAATACCACAATCTTGTAGTGCTTTTGGTGGCATCCAAAGTTCAATAGCTGTTCCACCCCAGCTAGTAGCAATCAGTCCAATAGGGCGGCCACCTAATGTTTCATGAATATGGCGGCCATAAAGCCAACATACAGCTGACATATAACTCCAGTCTGGCCCACCAACACTTTGTGGTGATGCTACTGCCCAATTTAATGTAATACCAAGTAATTCTTCAATAGGTGTTGCTGATGGTTTTAAAGCAGCAGTAAATACTCGTATTTTAGGATAATTACCAGCATTTGCAATTTCTTCTGTTGCATTGAAAATTAAGCTCACTGTCATTTCCATATTTGATTGTCCTGAACATATCCAAACATCACCGAATAGAACATCATGAATAGTAATTGTAACAAGTGTTCCATTAGCTAATGGTTGTGAAACATGAATATCAAATGGTCCTTCTTCTGAAACAGGATCAAGTGTGACTGACCAAATACTTTCACCTTGTTCATTTGCAGGCTCTGGTCGACTCATAGTTGTATAGATTTTATTATTCATTCTAAGAGTAGTTAATTTACTTGCATCACCAAATCCCCATACAATAGCTCTTTGTGGAGCTCGTTGCAGTACCATATGATCTTGAATATAATTGGCAAAACGAGGTGCTCCATTACCTTAATTCACATGAATTTCTTTCTTTTACTAATTTTTCTTAAATAGAAAGATACTTACATTGAATAAGAAGAATGAATAGTAATATTGAAACAACTTGGACAACACCCATCTTTATTTTGTGTATCGCACGTTTTTTTTCACTATAAATATAAAGAAGATAAACTTTTTTTAGGTACCTGGTGGTCTGATAAAATATGTCAACAATGCATGATATATCTTGCATTGGCTGTAAATATTTATTTTTATTTTTAAGGAGTGCGACATGAGTTTCTCTTATCAGATGAAAGATTGGAATAACACAGTATAGACACATCATAAATTTAAATCATGATTTATATTGTAATATAATACTATCTTACTTCGTCTTACTACATTAATTCTAACAGATTAATTCTTTTTTTGTCATTTCTAATTATATGTTCAACGTTTCCTCTTATATTGGACATCTATTTGGAGCAATATGATTTATTTTTTAGTTATATATCTTTAGATACTTGTTAGAATAAATTTCTTTTAATAGTAAATATATATTATAAATATGATAAATTTAGAATAAAAAATGATTTATAAGTCTTTTTTCATTTCATTAGATTGAAGTCTAAATTTTTGAAAATATCAATTTAATTTATGCACGATTAATGATAATCTATCCATAGTATTTTTTTTTAACACAAAGTCCATGAGGAATCATGATTTCAAACTTTGATGATTATACAATTTGAAATATAACAATGAGTCACATATTAATTGAAAGAACATATTGAAATTGAAATTTTGACATTATTTTTATAGGTGGTTTTTAATCAGAGTTCCGAAGCAAAATGCTATTAATAAACTAATCTTTTTTTGATCTCGTATTCCTCATTGGATAACCCTTTTTAAAAGCTACAAAACTGTATATTTCATAAAGTCTTGAGGGTGAAACGACGATAAAAATTCTTAGTCAAACTATGCTCGAAGTATGATTTTTGATACATTTTTGCCTGGTAATGAACCTTTTTATGTTAATAAAATTCTAATCTACATCAAAACTAATATCAAATTCGAACTCAGCATCGAAAACCCAGTCGGTTCCTTTATATTTGAGTTATCTTCGAGAACTTCATTTTCTAACTTTTAAAAAGGGTTACTCAATGAGGAATACGAAAATTTTAGTACTTTCAACTTTTATGACAAAATATTTGTTTAAAAATAAAAGTTTATGGTAAATATACAACATATATTAACAATGCCTACCAATATATCAGTTCTTCTCCTTATAGAATCGAAGCTCTATAAAAAAAAACTATCAAACATTTAATTTTACAGCTATTTTTTCTAATCAATTTATTCTAAATCTGAGTCGACTATGATCAAAAATAGATTTTTTTATTAATCGCATTTTACTCCGGAAATTTAAACAATTTATTACAAGACTTAATAAGAGATGAACTTTTTTAAAACTTGATTATGTTCGTTTTAAAGTAGGATCAACTCTAATACTAACAGATAAAGACAGTTTGTGAAAAAAAAAATTTCTTTTTGAATTTATCTTTATTCCTTTATCTTTCCAAAAGCTCAGAAACACAAATCAATGCAGCAGAATCAAATGTTGAGTCATTCAAACAATCAACTGTCCAACAAATACATTATTGTACTCTATCACTTGACATATCGTTCTTCTTCTACTATATTATGTGTCATTTTTTCTACACAATGATAATCTATTGTAGTTATATAAGACTGTTCGATAAAAACATATGTAATACATAAAATTTTTACAGTCCTTATTGATTATTTTATAGCTTATCCATCATTAAAATTTCAAATCATCATTCCAATATGATATATAGCATGAAAATTTGATTGAAATAAAAACAAAAATAAACTCAAGAACGTTCCATTTGTAATTGAACTTCGAAAATAGGGAATTTTAGTTTATATTCAGGTATACGTATTGGTCACGGAATACAGATGCGAGTTGATCTTGTAGTAAATGTAGCACAAAAACCATCTCGTGAACAATACCAACATCCAATGTACTATTGACAATGACTATTAATCCATATTTGGAAGAGTTTTCCGTATTTATTCAAAAAGTCAGAAAAGTGCTCAACAATTAATTGGTCGTATAATTATAAGACAATCAGGACACTATTTAATAGCACGATATTGATCATCACGAGGTTTTTCTACTTCAAGTACACCTATACCTTTTTCATCATTGAATATTAGACGATATTGTTCTTCATCTAAAGCAAGGTCTCTCATTTCAACCTCATCTTTTTCTATGCTTGCACTACTTATCATCATCAAAATGAATATTGCTATAATCCATATGATTCCTGATACTTTGTACATAGTTCCATTGATTTCTTACCGATATTTATAGGTTAGCAATATTAATATTGTACGTAGTTTAGACTAAAATATATTATGATTAGTCATGCATAACAAGTATTTGTGAGAAGATTTATTTAGTAGTGTCGCAAAACAATAACCATGAATATATGACATAAATTCAAATAAATAATTTACATAGACCTCAAATACTTACAAATGGATATACTGGCTGGTTTATTGTATTTTATTTGAATAAAATGTCCATGCAGCGTACATCTATAATATTATTCACGTCATACACATGATCTGACGAAAAAGCATTATGTAAGTAAAACATTGAATTCATTTATATGATTTAGGATTAAAATACTGTCTTAAATGAATAACGACAAATGAGAAAAAGGAATACTATTCAATCCAAAAGAATACCTCATACAATAGAATATATTATATTTCTTTTTCTCTTTTTATACTTACCTTTAATTTAATATTTTCTTCTCTTTCAAATCATTATCATTACCATAAAAGGTAAGATTATGTTAATATGCCAAAGAATTGCGAAGGAGAGCAGTCACTATATTATTTTCAGACCCCTGTCCAATGGGAGAAAAATCTTATATCAAGATATACTGACCGTTTAGGATAACACCATTAGAGACTTTAGTCTTCGTATCCCTCTCTCACGAATATGCGGAGACTTGCCTAAAGAGTAAGACCATCGTGCCATCATAAACCGGAAGTATCTCTGGTCATACGCGCGCACGTGCGAATCAAATAAAAAACAACAAAAAGAATTCAAGGGCAATAATTTATTAGTTAGTCCTTAAAAAGAAACCAACAAGCGCAATTATTGTCTCAACCGATTGTTTTCTCGCTGCAGTTGTTTTTTCAATGACGCGGAAATATTGTTTAGACTGAAGAGATACAAGTCTTTGAGTGTCTGGGAATAGAGAGAAACATAAATATGAGAGAGAGATTAAGACCAGGAAATGAGAATTACCTTGTTGTCTCGTAAGGCATTAGCTAAATGTTGTGCGCCAATATCTCCAATCTGATTGATCCGAAGATTCAGCTCAGTGAGTGTCTGTGAATAGAGAGAAAGATAAATATGAGTGAGATGAAGAGGCAATGAGAATCACCTTGTTATCTCGTAAGGCATTAGCGAGATGTTGTGCTCCAACATCTCCAATTTTGTTGTTCACAAGATTGAGCACGGCGAGTGTCTGTGAATAAAGAGAAAGATAAATATGAAAGAGAGATGAAGAAGAAATGAGAATCACCTTGTTATCTCGTAAGGCATCACCAAAATATTGTGTTCCAACATCTCCAATTTGATTGCATCCAAGATTCAGCTCAGTGAGTGTCTGTAAACAGAGAGAAAGATAAATATGAAAGATAAATGAAGAAGAAGAAATGAGAATCACCTTGTTATCTCGTAAGATATCAGCGAAATATTGTGTTCCAACATCTCCAATTTTGTTACCCATAAGATCCAGCCTAGTGAGTGTCTGTGAATAGAGAGAGAGATAAATATGAAAGAGAGATGAAGAGAAAATGCGAATCACCTTGTTATCTCGTAAGGCATCACCAAAATATTGTGTTTCAACAGCTCCAATTCGATTATAACAAAGAACCAGCACGGTGAGTGCCTATGAATAGAGAGAAAGATAAATATGAGAGAGATGAAGAAGAAATGCGAATCACCTTATTATCTCTTAAGGCATAAGCCAGATGTTGTGCTCCAACATGCCCAATTCGATTAGACGAAAGAGACAGCACGGCGAGTGTCTATGAATAGAGAGAGAGAGAGAGATAAATATGGAAGAGAGACGAAGAGGAAATGAGAATCACCTTATTATCTCTTAAGGTATCAGCGAGATATTGTGCTCCAACATGTCCAATTTGATTGCTCCTAAGATCCAGCTCAGCGAGTGTCTGTGAATAGAGGGAAAGATAAATATGAGAGAGATGAAGAGGCAATGAGAATCACCTTGTTATCTCGTAAGGCATCAGCGAGATGTTTTGCTCCAACATCTTCAATTTCATTGCTCCTAAGATCCAGCTCAGTGAGTGTCTGTGAATAGAGAGGAAGATAAATATGAAAGAGAGATAAAGAAGAGGAAATGAGAATCACCTTGTTATCTCGTAAGGCATAAGCCAGATGTTGTGTCCCAACAGCTCCAATTTTGTTGCTCGCAAGACTAAGCAAGGTGAGTGTCTGTGAATATAAAGAAAGATAAATATGAGAGAGAGATGAAGAAGAAATGCGAATCACCTTGTTAACTCGTAAGACATCAGCGAGGTGTTTTGCTCCAACATCTCCAATTTGATTGCTCCCAAGATCCAGCTCAGTGAGTGTCTGTGAATAGAGAGAAAGATAAATATGAAAGAGAGATGAAGAGGAAATGAGAATCACCTTGTTATCTCGTAAGACATCAGCAAAATATTGTGTTTCAACAGCTCCAATTTTGTTGCCCACAAAAGTAAACATGGTGAGTGTCTGTGAATAGAGAGAAAGATAAATATGAGAGAGAGATGAAGAGGCAATGAGAATCACTTTGTTATCTCGTAAGGCATAAGCCACATGTTGTGTCCCAACAGCTCCAATTTTGTTGCTCGCAAGACTAAGCAAGGTCAGTGTCTATGAATAGAGAGAGAGATAAATATGAGAGAGAGATGAAGAAGAAATGCAAATCACCTTGTTAACTCGTAAGACATCAGCGAGATGTTTTGCTCCAACATCTTCAATTTGATTGCACCCAAGATCCAGCTCAGTGAGTGTCTGTGAATAGAGAGAAAGATAAATATGAAAGAGAGATAAAGATGAAATGAGAATCACCTTGTTATCTCGTAAGACATCAGCGAGATGCTTTGCTCCAATATGTCCAATTTCGTTGCCCATAAGATCCAGCTTAGCGAGTGTCTGTGAATAGAGAGAAAGACAAATATGAGAGAGAGAGAGAGATGAAGAGGAAATGATGATCAACTTTTTGCTTCATAAGGCATCAACGAGATGTTGTGAAAATTTATTTGCTTGGAATTTTTAAGGAATCTTCTTAAAATATTTTTGCAATGTTATTGTTTTTTTTGTTTTTCACATTGGTAAAATTACTGAGTGTTATTTTCGAGCTTTTACTAATATTTTATAAGTTCATTAGAGAATGTAAAAGTTATGTAAGATTTTAAAAAATTTTTAGTAATTTTCAGAAGTTTTTCAAGCAAACATTACATATGATTAAGAATTTTCTTCACAGTTCGAAAATATATTTTTAATTAACAGAAAATTGAAAGAGTTGCCGAAGTCAATGTTATGGAATATTCTTGACAATGTTTATTGTTGTACAACTTAGAGAGTAAAAATAAGGTCGTGTGTATTCATCGAAATTCTGTTGATTCTCCCATACATATCTTCGCTTTACTATTTTTACGATTCGATGAAGTTCTTTAGATATCGAGATAATTTATGTAAAATTGCTTTGTAAGATATTTAAACATCTTGATTCGTTGTAACGTTAACTATTGTTGACATGTTCGGTTTTGGTAATTAAAAACATTGTTTAAGTGATTTTTGTGAAACTGATATATGAAAAACGTGAGTGTAAGTTTTATGTCGAAGTTTTGCGGCTCGCCCCTCCCTTACAGACATTCCTATTATAGACACCCCCATTACAGACATTTATCTCCCTTAGAAACAGACACGATGCGGAAATTGGTTCCTATGTTTATTTGGCTAGAGCTCAATTGTTTAAAGATATGTGTGTTCGACATTTTAGTCCGAAAGGGACTCCACTGACAAACTTTTGTTATAATCAACAAACAGACGACTTTTATTAAGATTGAATAATAGATAATTAAATTTTGTTCGTGTCCACTGTATTCTTATTTAAAATATTCATTCTATCGCTTTCTCTAGAATGTTTATCAAAATACTTGTGCACTACTATACACAAAAAAAAACCGGAACTACTCTTGTCATAATTTTTCATTTGTAACGTTTCTCGAAGCGTTTAATGCAATGTAACGTAACGTGTTTGTTTGGTCCTTAAAAATTAAAAAATAATCATCACTTTGTGTTGAAATCAAACCAACGCAGCATAGCGAACTATGATATAACACTCCAATACTGTGAATAATGGGATAGCAATCTTTACAGTAGCAGCTTGAACTAAGAGTCAAACCCAGAGTCAGTTGATTGCAAGCTAAATATAGTATGTACTGAACCATATATCGCTCGATAATGATATTCTGCTCATCAATCACATGAATTAATCTTTTTTCACGGTTTGTTAGATTGTAAAATTGAATGTCCTGTCATCTTTACATTATAAAATAAATGTAAACAGAAAATTTCTACATAGCATATGATGATAGAAGTAACCTTGATATTTTTAAGAGAAAGATACGAAACTAAGAATCATTGCTATTTAAAAAAGTAAATCAATTTTGAAAAAAAACAACGAAATGTTTCTGCAAGAAGTAGATAGATAATAGACGGTATAAATATCTTAATTGTACTTTTTCTCATGGCGAATACTAGTAGAATATGTGATTTGGGTTTCAAAAGTACAGACTCTATAAGAAAAAAGTTGTTAGAGTAATCTTTGTAGGATTAAAATCTGAAATATGATATACCTAATGTTGTTGATTTTGTAAAAGGAATACATGTAGAACTCGAAGACTCTACTCAAGTATTAAAAATTTTACTCGAGTTTTAAACTAGTCAAATTTTAAGGGTGAGGGCGAAGATGAGGGTGTGGGAGGAAGTTGAGGGAATGTAGAACTTTTTAATTCGATTGGACTTTTCAATATTCCAACTTTTACTCTATGATAAATTAAGGATGCTACTGTAGGATGCTATCTGCAGGGTGCCAGAAGAAATCCACATGGTAAAGGTGAGGGTGTGGCCTATAGGATGCTAGAGTGATGCACTTTGTGAGGATGCTGTTCGATGTTGGCGAAATCTACAGGTACTGGTTCCTTGAAACCCTCATGCAGTGCGCTGCCTTATGGTCAGGCATCCCTAACATCCTCAGACAGATCGACACATGCGGTTTTACACTTTTGGGGCAGCCGCATGCAACGCAATGTCTCCTGATCATGTATTCAGGGTATCTCATTAATGTGTATTATTGCTAGCATCCTGCAGTTAGCGTCCTTAATTTGCCATGCAGTAATAGTTGAACAGTTGAAAACTCGAGTAAAATTCTAATACTCGAATCGAATTAATGAGTCTTACACTACTCACAATTTCAGAATCTCAAAAGCGATTCGTATTCAAAGACTATATCCAACCACTACTCAGACTCTGTTTAGTATGGTCTTCATAGTTCTCAGATGACTTCTAGTTTAAGTTATGTAGGGTTCACAAAAACTTCTTCCTACGATGTGACGAGAGAGAAGCCATCATAGCCAGAACTTTTGATTATGCTTGAGCAAACTTAATTCAAATTTTATTTTTAGCTTTGTGGCTGCTTTTACAATAAAGTTCTAATGTGAATTATCATTATTATTCAGCAAAACTTTATCTTGGCTAATTGATTAGTTCAATAGTAGAATCTTGATTCGTCTTCGTTTCATTTGTTTTCAAAGCAATATTAGACTCTTTAATGTTCATTTATATTGGAACTTAAATTGGACAACTCATGCTTTTATTTCAGTGAAAGAGAAATTTAAAAATTAGTCCCTACTACAACCTAGCCCTAGCTATCTGCTGTGCAAAAAAAAATCGTGACCATTTCCATACTGAGTCGTTAATAAGAAAGGTAGATCTACATAAACGATCAACTCAAAAACACTGATTTTCATAAAAAACGACAAAAATGCGAAAATTTTTCGAAAAAACATGGTAGTAGGCCCAAGTTTCCTTTAATAAGACCTTCATAATCTCTATTCTGCAAAAATTCATATAATTATATTCTGAATGAGAAGACTTCATCGTATCTCTCTATGACAAAAATTTAGGCTTTTCATCGATAATTTAGGTATTCTGCGTGATTTTTATTACACAAATTGCATCAAGTTTATGAGTGCTCCATTCCGTTAAATCGAGCTTTCATGTCTAACACATGTGCCACGTGTTGACAATCTTGAGGATGAGGGTGGGTGTGATGTGCGTTCTGTCGCAGCAGTGTCATATCCTATCATTTGGATAATTACAATTATATCTTCCGAAAAGTGTGGCATTTTTAGCGAGATACAACACCTCGTGTGAGGAATGTTCATCTCTAAAGGAGATGCTACACTTTCAACAACTATTTACTACATATCTTGTGTGTGTGTGTGCATTTCTCCTATATCTTTGATATGTAACACCCTTCTCTCGAGGGTGATTGCTTGGGTGTGTATGTGGGTGAACTGCTTCTCACATCCCACACCCCAATTCATTCATTCTTGGGTAACTGTGACAGGCATCAAGTGTCTAGGGTGTATCATAAGTTTGCCATCCATAGTTATTGAGATGTCCGACGCACTACATCCATGATACTATTAGTGAGTAAGTTACAATGTATGTATTTTTCCCTGATGCTCTTAGTGAGTGATATGCCTTTTACCGTGAGTAGCTGATTTTAATTTTCACATATGACATGTATGCTGATATCTTAAGAAGAAAACACGCATTTAAGCTGACACTTTCAGAATATTGTACGCATTATGAGATCTATTATAGCATGAAATTTCAGTCCCAAATCACTAATTGCGATTTTCTTTACAATATATTGCTGGAGACTAGAAACTCAGAAAAATGAGTATAACTTGAAAAGGATGACATAATGGCACAAATCCTTTTTGATTGTTATCCACACTATGAATGAATCGTACCTATAAGCAAAATAAAAGGAATCGGCGAGAACCACTTCTAGAAAGCGAATTCTATTTGATATCGTTACAGATAAGTCTTAACAAAATGGTCAATGTCTAAAAATATTTCAATGTAATGCATGATTCACATTCACTCTTGCAGATGATTATTCGTTTTCCAGTATTTATTGTGCTTTTTTCTAAAAGAAATTCGCCACGTCTTAAAATGTGCAATCTATATTTGTGAGAACATGGTTTTTCTTAGTGTTTGTCTCATCGAGATCAGTAGCACTCATACAGCTGTTAATGCACTCAACATGGTACGTGGATAAGGTACGAAGTAATAACTAGTTCTTCATTCCTCTGAAGGGCGAGGAAAGTAGGATACCTCACTTATATTTCGAAGTATTGAAATGGCAATCTTTTCTCCTTCGAATGAGTATTGTCATCAAACTGAATAAGCTCTCTTTTTATTTTTATTTGGTGTATAAAACTATAAAAGTGTGCGTTTAGTAAAACTTTCCGATTTTTATCGATTAAAAGTCACATCAACCATATAAAAATTTTGATAAAAAACCAGAATAAACGCGATTAAAATTATGCTATTTAATTTTGATTAACATTCATTTGTTGAGATTTAAAGATGGATTTCAATTTATTTTAGTCTTTATTGATCGGTTAATATCATAGTTATTTTTGTTTTGTGTACATGGAAAACCGTCCATATAAACAAGAAATAAAGTTCGAACTAGATGGTCCAACATAACTTTAGGCTCGCTCAATTTTGGAGAAGATCTTTCTGTTTTGAATAACTCGATTCAAGGTCAGCTTCATACTACATTTTACTGTTTAGTGAAACTCGAATACTATCCAGTTGAAAAAAAAATTGTTTCGACATCTTGGAAAATTCGATACGTTTGTTTCTATAGTTCACAAGACTTCATAGAGTATGATGAAATTTAAACAATTTTTGACAATGTTTATGAATATTACTGTGAATTTTCTTATTCATATGATACATCCGACAAGAGAATACTGTCGTATGAAACGTATTCATTTAATATGAGAAAGATGATGAACATGTGGCTTTATAATAAAACGAAAGATTACCTGATACCGATGGTATGTATCTATGATTGTATTCAGCTTTTTGCAGACATTGCGGCAAGACAAAACAATTGTTTTTATTTTAAGGTTATCGAGGATTCGATAAACCAATTCCACCGGCAATGTTTGAAGCGAGGGAGCCATCTTCTGAGAAGTTGATACGATTGCTTGTGACATGAATATATTTCACTTTAATGTATGTGTTTTGAGGTAGTTTCTTATCTTATAAGTATCCTTGTGCGCGTGTGTTATGAGTCATCGAATATCTTGTCAGAATTCAACTCCTTATTTATATATGTAACTACTAAAATGTGATGATAACAATGTATTAAGAAATTTTGATAGAAGTAGTTATATATTATTTTGGAGAGAGACAAACCAAAGTTTTCGAAGACAATGGAGACTCAACGGACAAATGTGATGAATAATTGCATTTTATATATTCTTATTGCCATAATATAATATATGCTTGACAAAAAACACTTCGATTATCATCAAATTATAGTTATTTTCTTCATTAGAAAAAAGTATCATTTCTCTTTAAATACAATGATTAATTTTCATGGCACACAAAATGTTTTGTTTTCGTTTTTAATAACATAAATAAAATGTTACAATAGTATATTGACTAAATATGAAATAATAGTTGCACAGTTGGTTAATCTAAAAGATGATTCTAGGGGGTGTAACCAATCGAAAAAACTATTCAGACACCCGAAGCCATTCAAATGGCTTCGAATGAGTTTTTTTTATCGTTTTTTGTGTTCAAACCGTTTCGTTTTTAAACAATCGTTGCGAGCATAGCTGCCTTCAGCAGCAAAAGATTCTTAACAAATACCATAGGTTGTATTTGATGACGATTTTTTTTTAAAAGAATAAATACAGAAGCAAAATTGTTATCAACTGATAAAAAATGTTTTCTTCAATATATGGTATTAGTTAAAACTTGGAAGCAAAATTTTTTTAGTATTTGCACTTCTTAAAAAGTATGGTTTTGGTTGGCATAGTCACTTCATGAACACTTTCAGTGTTAGATGGTATGACGATACTCCTTGTTTAAAATTTCATACATAAACAGGTTTTTTTCTCAATAAGCTGGAAGACAGATGTGATAGGAACCATTATTAGATGGACGCTATCATCATCTGTCAACACCTTGCTGTGTTTCATCAAATTTCCCTTCTATCTTCTCTCATTCTGTAGATATATATACTTGTGTTCGCATGTTATTTTATCACTCAATAAACTTTGTTTTTTAATATTCATTTTTATTGTCTCATTAAGAATTGGCAAAAATAAAAATTCTTAGAAATATAGAATATGAAAACCTGGCATATAATTGAAGACAATACATTGTGGCACATAAAAAGGTGACCGCGAAGTTCTGTCTCGATTTGAATAATATATTTTTCTTTAACAAAACACATGATTCACAATTTCTCTTTTTCATGAGAAGATGCAGTAAAAGGCACTCTATAAAATGGCTTTTTAATTGATCCCGCTAGCTCATATAAAAAGAAAGGGCCAAAAAAGGTGAGCTCAAAACTGCGTAAACTCCAAATTTGGTGCCTACTTTGTCTCAGTTCATATTTTATCAAATCACAAGTTTCCAAGTTTTATACTACATGTGTAATAGTAAGGACTCATTGAATGAAATCATAGTCCGCATAAATTATATAACTGTAAATTAATTAGTTAAGTAGTACTCAGCCAATTAACTCTAATTATGGACAGTACTCATCAGCTCTCAATCAGTTAGTATCAATGTTGTTGAGTGCTCGACTTATTAGAATTGAATACGTTGAGTATTCAATTAATTATTACCGCAATGTGGAGTCGGACTTCTAACATTTCTATCCATAGGCAGCCACCCACTACATAACCTTTTAAGGAACAGTCATAGTCCTTGCAGGCCTATTAGGTGAAGGTAACCATAAGTTTTCAAGGTCTACGCAGTGAGTTTCCTCCGAATGCTCAAGGAATAATCTTACAGAGCAGCTCAAGTTCCTTAAAATCTATCCTTGGGAGTATCTCAAGATCCACAATAGATATTCTAAAGAGTATCTCAGGATGCTCAACAACAATCCTAAGGAGTATCTCAGCGTACTCAAGGCGTATTCTATTGGAGTAGCTACTGGGTCTTAAACAGTTTAATATGCAGATTGTCATAGGTTTTGAAAGGCTACCACTTATATAGGAATAAGTAGCTCATGACAATCAAAATCTGTGACGTTCAGATTTTGACTCATCGTGTTTGGATAGTTGTGATTATTTTTGAAGGTCTATACTGGAGCACATGTGGCTAAATGTGTAGCAATAATTCAATCATACTAAATAATTGATCGATGAGCGTCATTTTTAATTAATACTGGCTGATTAATTAAAACCATAGAGACTATATGATCTTTACAATTTTCTCGATAGTTAATTGAAGTGTAGTTGCCAGATGACCACTATAGCTCATTTGTTACGCTGCACACAGGCAAGTATACTGCATTCTATTCACATCTATAAGCATGCATCTGCGCCGTTGTTCTTTCAGTCTAGAGCTAAGTGAATCGACTGTCGAAGAACGTTACTTAAAAAAAATCAGAAGATAACAAAGTAACCAATAAAAAATAAGCAAAAAACAGAGATATGAAAGAAGATAAAGAGGTATTGATCAATATTTGACGAAAAAAGAATGATTTTCGTGAACTTGTCAAAATAATAAAAGAATTATCGGTGGCGCGGTAGAATGAGTGAAAATAAACAGCATTTTGTGTCGTTGAATAATATAGAATAACAAAAGACAATGCATTTGTTCATTGAGAGATACATACACATTATACAAGCACTTTTATTGTGAATATCTTGTATTTTAAAATATCTGTCGATAAACGAAAGCTGGACTCACTCGATTTATCTTATTGTTCTATTTATATTTATTTACGCTATTTTTTGTTCTATTGATGCTTATTTATGACTTTTTGACATAAAATATTCAAATATATGAAATACTATTTGAAAAAGTGAGCGAAGTTATCTGTTAATGCAAGATGACTAATTCTTCTTCAATAAACAACGACTGCTATAATGCGAATAAGTTTTGAAAAAAAATATTAAATCCTACCTATACCACTGGAAAGAAGCGAACAATGATACAATCAAGGTGAAGGATAAGAGGACACATACACAATATAGATAGTAGGATTTCTCCATGTAAAAGGTATCATATAAGAATGATGTCACGCATGGATGATATCATGTCAGAATGGTGTGCCTATCGATGCAGTGTAGTTGCTGATAGAGGAGCAGATAAGTGAAAGTTTTTATTAGTTTGAGTTTTGAATTAGAATATTTTGCTGGTGAAAGTCTCTCAAGCAAAATAAATGTACAAAAAACTCATTCGTTTTTCTCGCATACAGTTCGAAGTATCCTGTGGCGGTCTTACTACATATGTGTATGTTTCTAACATACTTTTAGAAATATAATTATCAACAAAAAATATGGACGAGATTCTCGATTTCAACAAAACTTTTTCTGCATTATATACAAAGCGTCTTATCTCGTATTAAATCTATGTTCAAATGAACAAATTATGTTGTACATTAAAAGACCTTTACTGCAGCCAATAGAAGATGCCAGACAGTATATCAATGATACATTGGCAATCAGTGATGGAATCATATGGGGAATTACATTGAGAAGCGATGTTGTATTGGAAAAGTTCAAAAAGAACATTTTCGAGCTGAGACTGAATAGTTCCTACATCCTGATTATCAAAGCAAAATATTGATGCAAGAAGCTCTAAAGAAAGTGATCAACTATGATTTTACACAGTTAAAACTTCATTCTCTTGAAGCAGATGTCCATCCGAACAATCAAGGATCTATAAAACTATTGGAAAAAAATTGGTGTTATTTAGGACAATTTTCAGACACAGTTGTCTATTCACTTTTCACTCCGTATAATCGATGATCAGGTCGAAATCAGTCAATGTCTTGATGAAATAAAAGAAAGAATCATTTCTTACAAAACAATTGATAAAAATGCGATCTGTATATTATAAATGTGAGTATTTATTTAGTAAACGATTAAAATTACGTTGAATGATAAAAGAAATTATGTAGAACAGAAAAAGAGTTATATGCGAAAGTGATGACGCTGAAAAATAATAGAGGTTAGTAGTATGACTTTTCAATTAGGAGAGTTTTTTGTACACTATTTTTTTTTATTTGATTAGCATTTTCTTGTCAATTATTCAGACTAGTATACAATCGTGAAAACAGGACTCATCCAACTCTCATAATCACTATTGTTGTTTCGATCTCCAAAAATCTTTAAAGCTCGGTACAAGAGTCTGTATTCACCAGCCGGCATTCGAATACCAGTGCTAAGTGTTCCGTTCCATGTTTCTATATAATAGCCTCGAATGGCGATTATCACGGAAGATTGGTCGAGGTAATACATAGGAAAGTTAGGAACACTACCAAGAATATTGACACCGATAACCTCAGTTTGATTGCCATCGCCAAGAATATCGAGTCGTACAACAGCCGATCCCAAGATAGGGCGCCAGTAGAATCTTGGTGGGAAATTGCTAACGTTAAATGTTACATTATTACCAATCGGTTCGGGTACGAGAATATTGGATGAATTTGAGACACAAGGAGAGAGATTGTCAAAGTGTGTGACCATGACTTGCTTCATATCGCATCCAGCACCAGCGTAGGGTAAATGAAAACTCTCGTTGTTACTGCTATAAATATTGATATAGCCAGAGTAGATTGGAATACGTTTTGTATCAAGCATCATAGGAGGCGAGAATGTTACTGTTATAACAGCGGTACTGTTTCCAGGAATGGTTAAGGCAAAAGGTGAGATAATTGCTGTGGCATACTGTGTGGTACGATCAGGGACGCGCATTTGAGGAACACTACTGTTCACAGCCAGAACGTAGACCGTGGCCGCACCTTGCTACATTAGAATAGACAAACTTAGTTGAACAAGAGATTTAAACACATAGAGACTTACATGTGTGAGTGTATATGACACATTCATGATGTCCATGTTGGAGATAGTGAATTTCATTGTTCTTTTGAAATGAGCAGTATCATTCAAAGCCAGAACATGCGGACTAATAACAGTCTTGTAATGTATTGCGGCAAATGCATTAACCAAGCCACCTCCTTGTTGAATGACAGGAGCTAAGTATGGATAGGTCTGTGTACCATCATTGAAAAAGAGAGGATTCGCTGTTGTGGCCAGAATTGATCTGAAATTTTGAAAGTCAATGTCTGCTGCATGACCTTTTGCATTTTTGTATAAAGCATAGACACCTGCGATGTAAGGAGTGGCCATAGATGTTCCAGATACTACTGCATAGCTACCCATATTTAAAGGATAAGTCGAGAGGATATTTCCACCAGGAGCAGAAACTTCTGGCTTGACGTAAAGCTCATAGGTAGGAGACCATGACGAGTCTATACTCATTGTACCACCAGTGATGTTATCGGGTGTATTGACGAAAGTTGCTGTTACACTTTCTGAAAAGTGAATGCTGATCCTTTGACCTTGTTTCAAATAAGTGACCAACTCAGCACCTAGCTCCGCTGAGACCATGAATAAATTTGATCCAAGTAACGCATCCCGAATGCTCGAAATGTCATAATCATTATAGAGGATGATATACCAAGCGCCGAAGCGTCGAGCATTCTCAATCTGAGTTTCTACAGAGCATAGGTTTCTATTAATTAATACAATTTTCTCTGATAATACTGGTGTGTCAGATGGTAAATCATTGCAAACATCAGCTGAACTACTTATATTGAGATTAAGAGCATAGAGCTCGTAACC